>JAQGAH010000586.1:0-31489 GCA_034696885.1 Lepidocyrtus paradoxus | reverse complement strand
ATTAAATATAGGGGCAAATTAAATGGGGGCAAATTGGTAGGGGCAACTGTAGGAGGGGGAAATTAAATAGGGGGAAAACGAAGGATACCCGCACAAGACGTCAAGTTACCTTCAACCTTCCCTCGAGTACAGCTCGGCTCCGTAAAAATGACGAATGAATGATTAACTTTTTTTAACTCTGATTATTTGCCAAAACTCGTGTCCCTCGTTTGCCGTTGTCGATGAATTTTTTTTCGGGGAAGACTCCTACAATAGAAGATTGAGTTAAATCAGCATCCTTTAAATTTCAGCAAAACACTCCAAAAGCACTCCAAAACACCCACTTTCGAACCCGATCAGATGACATAAACAGGGCAAAGCTCCAATTCCAACTAACAACGCAACGACTGGCTCGCTACTTAAAAATCTTTCATTTCATTGCTACATCTTGACTTGCTATTTTACGATTGTCGTTCTGCCTTTCTAAATTGGAGTAGAATGCAATGCTTATGAAAGCGAACTTTCACTTTCTCTTCCAATTCCTCGATTTAGGACTTTCTGCACTTTCTCTTTCCCATCCGCAGCCCATCAACCTAATTTTATTGATTGCAATTTGCAATGAAATTCCTCTCTGCCTTTTATTTCTGTGTTTTGTGTCCTATTTTGCTGACGTGCAGAAAAAAGTCGACGGGGTAGCGGTAGGGTATGGATTTTTGCGGAAATGAATCCAGTGCAGTGCAGACGCAGAGGTCTAAAAGGGAAAGCAAAAAGCGCAAAAAAATGTTATTGCTTTCCAACGCAGCGGTCGCCGGTAGGTTCCAAGATGCTTACTTTGCCCCAATTGGCAATTTGCCAGTGGTGCACCGTAATAAATGTTTTTTGTCGTGCATTCCGCATTCTATCAAAACAAAACGGTCAACAAACTAAGTAACTTGACTTGTTATTTTTAAAAAAAATGTAAGCGCAACCGAAGCATAAAAATTTTATCATTTTTATATAAAAATATCGAAGTAAATGATTTATGCTAAACAATCAACATCAAATCACACTCGGGTGCGTCTTAATTTGAAGGAAAAGGCCATTTAACCTTTAAGGTTAACATTTAAGTTGGACTAGAAGGGGTTGTAAGATTCTCAAAAAGTTGGGGACGTAATATGAGAAGAGTCCCTATATTGCCTTGATCAATAGGCTACTTACTACTTTGTACTTACTACGCTATTGGGTGCAAGCAAGAAAGCAACAAAGAGAATGTGAGATGCATTGGGATGAATGAGGATTGGGCATGTCCCTATCAACTTGAAGAAGCGCTAAACAATTTTTTGGAGGGTTACTCCAAGCCATCATCCGTTGTTGATATTCATATGCGTATTGACTAACCCATTCATGAAATCATCCGATTCACATAAATAAAGGGCTCTTCTCGCTCAGCCGTTGACCTTCGCTAACAGCGAAGGAATGTGATTTGAATGAAAGTTTTCAATGTCCATCATCAAATGTCAAATCATCAAGTCAACATGTTTCAAGCTCATATCTGTCTGTAGTTTTTAGCGGGTTCAGTGGGTTATCAAATTTTAAGTTGGTTGCACTTTATCAGCAACTTTTTAGTGATCGTGACTAGAAGTGTTTTACAAAATTAGAAATTTCCAGAAGTGACAGGAAGCTAGGAAGAAGCAAAAACAGTACAGTTGAGGATTTTTAGTAAAATGAAAAAGTTATCTAATCGTCTTTCTTGCCAAACCACAAACTGTCCAAAGGGGCTGATTAAAATATAGTTGATACAAGTGTAGAGATGTTGTAGAAGTTGGCTAGAAAGATCCGGAAGTTAATTTAGTCATTGTTGCAGCGCCCACTGGCCAGCTAATCGTATTGACTAGTCAGTTCTCGTGAAGGCAGGTGCGTCAGTTAAAGTTATTTGTTGCTCTCTCTATTGTTCATTTATTTGTGTAGTTAAGAATATGATTGATTTATAATATGCTAATTATTATTATCGCTAATTGTTTCACTGACTGATAAATTAATACTTTCGTGGGTGTGAATTTGTTTTTGCACAGGAGCAGCTGGAGCAGGAGAGGATTTGAGTTACTTCCATCTCCACATTCTTATAGTTGATATAACACGTTATAGTGAACCGGAAGTAAGATGGAGGAACGGGAGTTAAGTGACAAAATGGAGCTGATCCTGGCACGATATGAAAAGCTAAAGAAGAAGGTGAAGGACTGGGAAATGGCAATATACAAAACGGAGGGGAGGAAACCGGGTTCTGTAAGTATGAATTTCCTTCAGCTTATGGTTGACTGGATTACATAATGGATTAATACCCAAATATTGCATAATGTATTGTCAATTTTTATTTTTATTTACTATTGACTATTTCAGAGGGATATGAAAGAAGCTCCCAAAGACGTCCAGGAATCATATCGGGAATACATGAAGCTCAGGAAATATTTGGGAGATAACGCAAATATGCCCAAGATGCCGAAGAATATGAAGCAGCTCACACCTGGCAAATTATTTCAAACTGGTCGTTTCCAGGCACATCGGAGTGAATTGTCGAATTCAGTGAGAACTCCAGTAAAGATGTTCAGAAAGTTTGATAGCAGAGCACCAAAAGTAACAGTTGCTTCGAACACGTTAGGATTAAGAAGTTCAACAGGCCACTCCGAAACGTCATCGGAGGGAACACCGAGTATCAGCAGCTCTTCTTCAGGATTCAAGTTTCAAAAATTATATACAATTGCTGATGACGTAGGGAAAGGCGTTGAGAAGAACATATCTGAACATAAATACCAAGCCGATAATCCCACGTCTGCAAAAGAGGTTAATAATAGTACTTTGGAAAAACCGATGGAAGAGAATGAAGAGAATAGCGTAAATGGACCATATGATGAAGAACAAGAGGATAGTAACCCGTTTGGGCGTTTACGTAGTTATCAGTACATTGATGATTCTAAGCAAGGCAGCAGCGATGTGATGGATCCCGATGAAAATGAATCGTTCGAAACCGAGGAAATGGACTGTGCTGTTGAAAGTAAAACAATTCCAGTTCCTGCCGCCACCTTGAAAAATCCTCGTGAGAAGCCGTACACCATATCGTCAAGAAAGGTTGACTCTGGATGGTTAGAAAGACTAAATGAAGACGAGGATGATGAGCTTGCTAAAGGAGAAAGAGAGCAAAAATCCAGACATGACTCTGATTCAGCTAACACATCCGAGTCAGATCTTGGGATTGCAAAGAGTCCTGCTGCGGATAAAATTAATTATAGTTCCGAAAGCATAACAATGGACGAGGAATGCACGACCATGGATATTGATACTGCTGATCCGTTACCTCCTGCGGATGTCACCACCACATGTGTGACTTATGAAAACACTAATACGGATAGTGGAATATGCCTGGGCTCAATGTTCAATACTGAAGAACTTCACAAAGCAGTTCAAGAAGTCCTTGACGAAACCAAAGCTTCAACGGATCCATCCACCATTTCAGTTTCAGATGCGGATGGCTCATTATTGTATAGCTTTTGTGAAGATGCATGTCACCCTTCTGATCATGAAGAACCGGGCCTTGATGCAAAAACAATGTCAAATATTCTAAATTTGTTATCAGATAACATTAGTAAAGATGATGAATACGAGAATATTGGGCTGGGGGCTGCGGGCTCTGACAAAGAGGATAGTATATGTAGAAAACGACCAGCAAGGTTCGCATTTTCTCCTAGTCCGAAAAAGCCAGTAAAACCAAGAAAGTTTTTTAAATCAAGTAGAGGAGACCGTGTCCGTCCAGCATACCACGCAACTATTTATAAACCCCCAAGTCCATTAAAGAAGTCTAAGAAATCACTTTATACCTCCAGTTACTCTGTTAGTGAACCGACTAAAATTTTGTTAAAGAAGGTTAGCAGTGAAATTGAGGAACAAGTGAAACCAAGTGAATCGAAAGATGTTATTGACCATCAACCTCACAAGAAGGGCTCTCAGAAAAAGTCTGCTCGGTCAGCATCTACAGTCAAGGCAGGATCTAGTCGTACAAAAAAGAAAGTCAATCACGTTAAAGATGACCAAGAAGACATTTCGGATCCGAAGCCATCCGTCAGTAAGAAAAATTTAATAGTTGATGTTTTCGATGAAGCTTCAGCGGAAAGCTCGATGCCTCCAAAACAGAGAGGAGGAAAACGAATGGGCGGGAGGTTCCGGAAAAAGGAGACTTTGGAAAGGTACACTTGACACCTACTAATAACAATTTGGTCTTTTACTTTATGTCTTTTGATCTTATTAATCGAAACTCTAACTGATTGGTTTTTGCTTTGTATTACAGCAAAATAAATAGTGGAAGGGTGGACGATAATTATGTTCGTATCGATACCAAAAGGAAAGTATTTGTTCGTGGGCATAGAAAGATATCTGTCACTAAATTGAAACGCTTGGATTGGAAAAATAGAAAAATGAATCAAGGGAAAGAGGCAAAGGCTGCTGTCAACCTTACCTGCCACAAATGTGGAGAGAAAGGCCATTTCGCAAAGTTTTGCAAGAAAGGTAACTAGAAACATTTTATTCGTATTAGTACTTATGATATTTCTATTTTGGTGGTTGTATTAACAGAAGAAAAAATTGTATTGAATCTTTCCTAGAAACTACTTCGCCAGAAGAAATCGTTCCTGTAGAACAGCAGGACAACAGCCCTTTCCCTAGCTTAGAAGAAGCTGCCAGGATGGTTTACAAGTGCCCCACTTCCAGCAGAGTTAATATTTATATATCGAAAAATACCTCTCAATTGGAAGAAACTCAATGTCAGTCTGAAGCCCAACCGAATGAAACCCTCGATCCTATTCCGGAAGAACCCGCCTTTACTACTCCGCAGTTAATAGAGGCTGTTGACCCTGTATTTTCCGATGACTCTTCTTGTGATCCTGGTAAATTAAAATTTTTAGAATTGGATTAGTTAAAGTCTTATTAAATTTTGCTATTATAAAAACGGTTTGTATCCAGGAATTCTGAAAATTATTATTTAACTGATTTTGTCTATAGAATTTGAGGAAGAAACCGTGCTTGAAGGGCTTCGTGCTTTCGGTTACGAAAATTTCCGATCAGGACAGAAAGAGGCCGTATTAAGGGTGTTGAAGGGATTGTCCACTCTGCTAATCCTGTCCACTGGCTCCGGAAAAAGTTTGTGTTATCAACTCCCAGCCTATCTTTACGGTCAAAAATATCCAGGCGCCCTGACCTTGTGCATTTCTCCACTTGTTAGCTTGATGGAGGATCAGGTTAGTTTTATGGATGATTTATAGATTGGTAGCTGATTAATGCTTTTAGATTAGTTTTTAGTAGTACATAATTCATGTTTTTTTATTCCGTAGGTCCAAGGTATTCCACCCTTTCTCAACGCAGCATGTTTACACAGTAATATGACTTCAAAGCAGAAGGATGCAGTACTGGAAAAGGTCAAGTCAAAAAAGCTACATATTCTTCTCGTTTCACCGGAAGCCGTTTGTGGTGGCCTATTCGGAATACTCAGAGGAAACACAGGCTCATTACCAAAGATCAGTTTTGCGTGTATTGACGAAGTGCATTGTGTTTCCCAATGGTCGCATAACTTTAGACCCAGCTATTTGCAGCTTTGCAAGGTAAATGATGAAATATACTTAACAAAGCTACATGCATCTATACATATGAGTGGATGCAAGTTTAGGATTTGTTCGGTTAACAAAATCATATTTTTATTATTTTTTATAGATTTTACGAGAAAAGTTAAACGTTCAAACGATTCTTGGTTTGACTGCTACAGCTACTACTACTACTGCTGAGAGCATTTGTGAACACTTGAGTATTGCGCCATCAACAACAATAAGAGGAGAGTTGATCCCCGGAAACTTGAAACTTTCAGTGTCAAGGGATCTATATAGAGATGAAGCACTGATTACTCTTCTAAGGGGAGAAAGATTCTGCAACTGTGATTCAATCATTATCTACTGCACGAGAAGAGATGAGTGTGAACGAATCTCTACCTTCGTTAGAACCAAACTGCAGGAAATCAAGGTTCCTAATACAATCAAAACCAAATCTGGAGCACGACTTTCCGGAAGTTGCGAAGCCTATCATGCTGGAATGACCGCTCGAAGGAGAAAAAATGTACAAGAAGGATTTATGTCCGGTTAGCCCATAACATACATATATGGATTTATTGGATTTTAATGCTAAAGTTGAGAAATTGTGAGCTTTTAAAATTTAAATTCAATAATGATATTCATAAATACTCTGTTATAGGTGCAATACGAATTGTCGTCGCCACTGTTGCATTTGGAATGGGAATTGATAAGTCAGATATACGCGCAGTAATTCATTACAACATGCCTAGTGCATTTGAGTCTTACGTCCAGGAAATAGGTCGTGCTGGTCGCGATGGTCTACCTGCGCACTGCCATTTGTTCTTGGACAATGCTAAAGTAAATGCTCGTTATTGCCAACCGCAAAGGCGAGATCCGAAAAATCAGAATATACCGTGCATGATTAATTTATTAAAGTCGTTTGTAAACTACTTTCAGAGAAGTGACCTGTGCGAACTAAAACGGCATGTTCATGCAAACTCGGTGGATCGACCAACGATACGAAAACTGCTGCGGAAAGTTTTTCAACCCTGCAAATGTAAACGAATCCAGAAATTGAAGGGAGAGGACTCAGATATGGAGAAAATACCTTGTCAAGGCCATGAAGTTTCCTTCTCCATTGAAAACTGTGTAATGGATCTAGATCTACCCAAAGAAAATTTAACAACGCTGTTGTGCTATTTGGAACTTGGGCAGAAGAAATGGATTGAAATATTGCCCTTGACATACGAAACCTGTAAAATTCGTTCATATGGTGGTCCAAAAGCACTTAAATTCGCTGCGACTCGTGTATGTTGTGTAATATTCATATTTTCTTGATTCAGTGAAAACTTTTGGCTGTTAAAATTAATTTCCGAAATGTTCCTACATTGATTGCAGTGTCCACCATTGGCAGTAGCGATTGCTCTTCAGCGAGAGAAAAACCTGTTCCATGAAGCAGATGCATATGTAGAGTTTAACGTAATTGAGGCTGCAGCAACTGTTGGCTGGAATAGTAGTGTGGTAAAGAAAGAACTAAAGCAACTCGAGTGGGTGGCATCGCAATACGATGATAAAGGTTTGTTATAGCTTGCGTTTATCCATATCACAATTTACGATGGTTTTTTGCAACTTTAAATGGCAATATTAAATTTTCAGGTAACCCAACTAGATTCAGAAAGTCTGGTCTCATGGTGGAATTCTCAGACCTAGCGTATCGCATTAAATCTAAAGGTAGCTTATCTGATGAGGATGCAGATGAAGTCTTGAACTCGTTACATGGTAGGAATTTACACCAAGAAAGGACTCAACTTCATCAGCTGCAAAGAGTTTATCAGGCTTTACTTAGGTATTAAATCAATGTTTGTCTTTGTTCCTGAATGTAAACGTTGTCGACTATATTGTATTTAAATAACTTTTTTTTTGTTTTTTTTTTGCATGTAGTGTGTCATTTTCCAACATAAGCAATTTATGCGACTCATACGACGATGAAAAGAGTGACAAACTAAAAAGCTTCATTTATGAGTATTTCTCAGAAGATGGTTCTAATTCTGGAGTTGACCTACCCAGTTCTCCAGACGTAAGTGATTTTTGCTCCCAATTACAGCTTTTCTGATGTCTGATATGATTTGTTAATTGCGCTTCGCTTATCAGTAATGTGCTTGCAACGTTGCACCCAAGTGTGAATAAGGCTGTTTAGTTTTATTTATGACCATTATTTATTTTCCAGGTCAACTTGGACGATGGTAGGATTGAAGAGCTCCGTCAAAGCATTCGACGTTTGGTAGACAGCAACAGAGACGTAACCTTTACAGGTCGCTCAATCGCAAAAATATTTCAAGGAATATCCAGCCCATGCTTTCCAGCGGATGTATGGTACAGAAATAGAGATTTTTGGAGACGATTTTTGGACGTGGACTTTCACTATATATGTCGCATTGCGTCTGAAGAGTTATAAAGTAGAATCAGGCAGTAAGATAGTTTTGAGGAAAATAGTAACCTGTGCTTGTAAGTCTGTATATTTAATTTATTGTTATGGATAAGTCTGCATGTAAATAATTTTGCTATTTTAATTGTTGGTCATGTGCAATTAATTTTTTCAAGGTTTTGATTATTTATTTATTCCTTCGCATTCATTGTTAACGTTTTATGGGATGTTCCCAATTGATAAAAGCATTTTAATTTTTATAAGCTACAGTTTAAAACTACAATGTGATTTCAAAAATAAAGCAAAGTTGAACAATTTGAAATATTTTTCGGGGTACAATAGTGTTTTTACATTATAGTGTGGCGGTCGGTGTTGAAATACGTGCATATGTACATTTCTGGTTTAAATTGACATATGCTAATTTTGCATTGATTTAGTGAAAAGCGGTGCGAATTTGAAGACAAAGCATATGCTGTTACCCTCCATGCCGAATGAACTGGATATACATCGCATCGGCAAAACGTAATTTTATATATTTTTGATATCATAGCATGGTCCTTGAGCCAGAGCAGAGCATTCCCACAGCATTTCTTCCCCTAAACATATAGGGAACCTCACAGCGGATGCCAATTATCGTCGGTTTATGTATTGTATATTAGGCACATTCTGATTCTGCAGTAGATCTCCAGCATAAAAATATCCCTATACTTCGTACCTGCTACTTACACATGTTTTATTACCCGTGAGACTTTTGATATTCATTTCAGTATTCGCATTCCAGTACCAGTACCGACAGATATTTTGCGGACATCAAAATTAAAAATGGATAAGCAAATTGCACTTCCAGTGTATCTTGATTACAACGCAACCACACCGCTGGATGAACTTGTTATCGAAGAGATCAAAAGAAGTTTGGTTGAGGATTGGGGCAATCCAAGCTCGTCTCACTTACATGGAGAGAAAGCGAAAAGTGTTATTGAACAAAGTAGAATCTCAGTGGCAAACATGCTCAACGCGAATGCAGAGGATATCATATTCACATCCGGAGGGACTGAGGTATAAACTTGTTCTAATAGCAACTTAAATAAAAGTGTCATCATTTAGACAAGCTTTTGCATATTTACTAATTTCTAATTACATTTTACTTTCACAAGGCCAATAACGTCGCATTACTGTCTGTGATTGAGTTTGCAATGACTTCAGATAACAGCTTTGTCCCTCATGTTATAACTAGTAACGTGGAGCATGACTCGGTGGCTTGTGTACTAAAGGAGCAGGAAAAATTAGGACGAATAAGTTAGTTTATACTTTATCAAATTAATTGCTACTAATTTTGGATATCGTACAACTGCATACTAATTATGCAATTCATTTCATGTATTTTTCTATGAAATACACAGCTCTGTCAACAGCTAATGTAGATGATAATGGACACTTGCCCCTTGAACGAGTACTTTCACTTATAACCGAAAGCTCCCGGCTTGTCTCCATCATGCATGCCAATAACGAAACCGGAGTCATTATGCCCATTGTAGAACTAGGCGAGGAGTTGGAAAGGCTCAATGAAATCCGAATGAAAAGTGGGCAGACTAGAATCTTTCTTCATTGTGATGCGGCACAAACGATCGGGAAGGTGAAAGTTGATGTTCGACTTATGAAAGTTGATCTGTTAACGGTGGTTGGTCATAAGGTAACTTTACGAGAAATATAAGTTTAAATTCATTTAACTAGGGTAAGAAGCGAAAGCTAATCATGACTTGCTTTCCTAGTTTTATGCGCCTCGTATTGGAGCTCTCTTTGTGAAAGGTGTATTGAAGGGCTCAACCCCATTTAAGCACTTGTTCCATGGAGGAGGTCAGGAACGGGGTCTGAGACCAGGAACAGAAAATACTCCGATGATTGCTGGGCTTGGGAAAGCGGCTCAGTTAGTCTATGAAAATCTGGAAATGTATTATGAAACCATGTTAAAAATGAAGCAGTCATTGGCTATTAAACTTCAGGTATTAAAAAGTAGTTAGCTCAAATGACATTACATTACATTGTAGCATTGAACTGAAATTGTTCATCATATTACGTAAAACATGCTTTGTTCCAACAGGATGAGGTTCCCGGTCTGAAAGTGAATTTCTCTCTGGGAGAAAGTCTACCAAATACACTAAGTATTTGTCTCCCAGAAGGACTAAAGGCTGTCACCATATTGAATACAAATTGTAAGGGAAAGCTACTTGCTAGTCTAGGCGCGGCTTGTCATTCAAACACGGAGAAGCCTTCGGGTACTTGGTTTGATCATCTAATTTTATTCTGGCTCAGCCTTATGTAAATTATATTATGTAGATTAAATTAAAGTATAATTTTTTGTCTCTATTTTTATGCAGCCATTCTTATAGTATCAGGCCTGTCCCCAACTGAGGCTTCTAGAACGATTCGGCTTAGCGTTGGGAGAACTACAAATGAGAAAGAAATTGAGGTTGCGGTGAAAGTTATGGGAAAGGCTTGCTCTTTATTGTAGCCGTAACTTTTGTCGGATAAAAAATGTCGACATCATTATGCATCAAATCCATCCTTGAATTTAATAATGTTCTTCAAAAATTATGCATTAAAATAAATTTGGTCGAAATTGTTAAAATTTACATGTCTCACAGTCAGTTCAAGTGAAAGACATTCATTTTTGCTCATTAATTAAAAGTATCCTGCATGAATGCTTCTCAGCCTTTGTTGCGGCCTCTAAGAATTATTTTTGCACGCATAAACCTCAAGTCTCAACATTTAGTCAAGTCACTATGCAAAAATTCATAAAAAATCATTCAGGTTGGGCCAGAAGCCAGAGAAATCATAGTTTGAATTCAAATTACAGAAGCAACGACAATTTTAGAAAAACAAATCATGGAAAGGGACCTCGACCCAATGACCCAACAGGGCTACTCTGCCATGAAAACCTTAAATCAAGTTGTGAAGCGCTTATGGGAAATCTGTTGCAAAATATAATTGC
This sequence comes from Lepidocyrtus paradoxus, assembly GCA_034696885.1. Classification (NCBI taxonomy): domain Eukaryota; kingdom Metazoa; phylum Arthropoda; class Collembola; order Entomobryomorpha; family Entomobryidae; genus Lepidocyrtus; species Lepidocyrtus paradoxus. The sequence goes on along the minus strand of JAQGAH010000586.1, from coordinate 20,514 downwards.
AAACTTCCAATTGGCTCCATGCTCAATATGCTCATTTCAGTTAGACTCTTGCTGACTCATAACCACGTTCTGGGTTCAACCGAGACTCTTTCAAATTTTATTGTTATAGTTTAATTTAATTTAGTTGAGCATTCATCATATTTTTGATAGAAAATGAGAGAAAGTTGGATTGGCACGTGTCTGTTACGGCAAAAAAAAATAGTCCGTTTCATGAAAGGCGGAAACCTAAACCTAACTAAAATACCATTGACTTTGATTAGTGATACTGATTTTGCATGATTTTATTGGCTTATTGCGATTTTTTTACTACATCGTCCAATGAATGAAATTGCAGACGCGGATATGAATGCATAGATGCAAACAAATGCCTCTGATGAAAGGCATGAATGGAATAGCTTGTTTTGGGGGTTGACTGCGCTGCGCTGCTGCTGTATGGCTTGGCTCAAAAAACTACATCACAGTCATAGTCAGTCAGTCGATCATATGTTATTCGTGTTTGTCTTTAGGGAAGTTCCTCCACTCAAAATCCCCAAATCCCAACACACTCACTATACACCAGTTAATTGCGTCATTAATAATTAACTAAATATACCTAAGCATACAGAGAGGACGGTGGTTGATTCTTGATTGTAAATTACCACTTTTTTGCACTATTACCTTTGCCGTGTTTTGGGCTAGATCTAAGAAAGTGACCTAACTATAGCTGATAGTTAGGCTAAATGCACGTTTTTACTCAAGTGCATCTGGTTTAGTTGTGATTGCTTCAGGAATTGATAATCGATGCGTGTTTGATAACGTTTAATTGCGCCTATCGAGTGATAGTTAGGTAATAAAAATAGTGTTGCGATTTAGATCTTGGCTAAAAGAGGCGTTAAGAAGACCAAGACACGTGAGGCGCTTAATAATTTAAAGTTAGTCATTAGCTGGGGCTTAAGTTAATGGGATGTGAAGGGTAAACAAGGTTAACTGGAGCAGACTGGCTGGAGTGAAGAATGGCTCAAAGGTGTATTTAGAAATCATTTGTGGGTAGAAATCACTGAGATTGGGATAGTTTGTTGCGGAGGGATTAACAGTTCCAAGATTTTAGTTTAATTACGCCCACTATTTACTATTCCTTATGTGACTTGTTGGTCCCCTTGTGCAAATCTCTGAAAGTGGGTTATTGAAGGTCAAAATGGTGGGAAATGGTTCAAATGTTACGGATTTTGTACGGTCATCTTTTACTTCGAAAGTTGCTGTGCTCTGCACCCCCGCAGCGACAACGTTGGTGCAGCAGTTTAACCTAGACTTTACACAGTTGGTCCAACCCTTTGCAAAATTAACTACTGAAGGTAAATTATGGACTTTTAAAGCACAAAATTAATATGAACCTTACTAATTTAGTAAATAAGCACTAAATGTGTAAGTTTTGATTGTATTTTCGTTACGTTACAGTTTCGTGGCAAGACCCCAGCGGCCAATCGATAGTGCCGAAGGAAATCTACCTTACATTGGTAGACATAGGGGGATGGAAGAAACCGGATGTTGATGCTCAGAGAAATCGGCGACTCCTAACTAACTCAGTCACACAGGCTCCACCTCCATTAACTACTAATTCGCAGACCTCCTCTCGAGTGGACTGTAAAGCCATAACATTAACTGGAAAGAGTTTAGACTATCACGTAAATGTACCTGCAAGGACCACTTGGTATGAAGAATGGCGGAGGACTTTCCTTAAGCTTCAGTCAGATATTAGTGGGAACCAGCATGAGTTTCTGAACCATTTTCTCGGATGCATCCTTGTTATATCTTCGTCAGACGTTCGAAACTCGGAGGATGTGGGGATTATCGTCGGAAAATTAAGCAAGATTCAGCAGCAGCACCAGTATGATCACCCAAACACTTGGATTCTGCCGTCGGTTTTGAAGTACTACTTAATTGTTCAAGATGCTCAGATAAATGAAAATGAGTACGATTTCCAAAATTTTGTAAACACGAATAATTTTCGTATGAATAAGCTAACAGTGACAGAAAGAAACATGACAATTTATTTGATTGATTGTAGAGCGGAACAAGTATACCAGAATTTTCGGACCATGTATGGTGGTAATTTTTGTCATCTGTTAAAACTTGCTGTGGATAAGGACTCTCCTGATTCTGAAGTACCAGTTCCAAATCCGTGGAAGCTTTTTGTTGATCAAGATAACTCATTGTCATTGGTACTTTCAAGAAACTATTTCAAAACTTTTTTTTGCTAATTCCAAACCAAATTAACTTTAATAAATAAAAATAACTATCATTCAAATTTTTGGTTTATGTAGGCTGACGCGAATGATACCGATAAATCAGACGTTAAAATATTTCCGGAAGAATTGCAGCCTATTGTCCAAACTGACGTTCTTCACCCTTTAAGTCCAGACTGTCCAATGCCACCTTCAATCATGTCAAATGGAGACATCTCTAATGGCCTAGCAAATAATGGAACAGTTGAGCGTGGCACTTCCCTAACACTTCAAGACATTAGGCGCATTCAGCTGACCATTAATGACTTCATCTCAAAGGCATTGCTGCCGTACATGGAAAGACAATGTCGCAATCTTCATGAGTCGGTAATATATTCTTCAAATTATTTACAAAAAAATATGATTTAAGGATTACTGCAGTAAAGCTTTAATTAAATATGATTGGTATTTCGGACTTTTACAGATTATTAGCCGACGAGGAATGAGCAAGTCTTTCTTTAGTGCAACTAAAAGGCTTTTTGGAACGGCAAGTAAAAGTGCTCCGACAATAGTGTAAGTGCCATACACAAGCTCTGTGCTTATGATGAACAATTTAACATACTAATTATCTTATTGTATTTTCAAGTTGATATTTTTTGCATGTTTTAGGTATCCAACAGAATCTGTTGAAATTCTTAGCCGTAAATTGGGTGACATTTACTTCCTGTTTGGAAATTACGGAGGAGCGTACCATTTCTATCATCAGCTTAAAAAGGATTTTTATGGTGATGCTGCGTGGTTGTATTATTCTTCCGCCTTAGAGTTAGCTGCTATATCTCATTTTATGATGTCGCAGTCAGATCCACCTCTTGCTGTAGGCAGAGCTTTTCCAGTGCATTATGTAAATGACGCCATTGGGCACTTCATTGAACAGTGCAGGTAATTGCTAGAATTTATTTTTTGTATTGTCACCCTGCCTGGTTGATTAGATTTTAAACAGAATGCTTTGTAATATTCGTGTTCTATTTTACACCAACAGGATGGTAGATGCTGCGACTAGATGTGCTATTATTTGTGCAGAGTGTCTTAGACAGCTAGATAATCACGCAGAAGCTGCTGCAATATTTATAAGAATGACATCTGAAGACTGTGATTTACGATCGGCCTTAATGCTCGAGCAAGCCGCATATTGTTTTCTTGAAATGAATTCTCCGAGAAAGTACGCTTTGCATAGTGTACTGGCTGGTATGATGACACATGATATGATAACTTTCTGTAACTGATAAGTAATTAAATCATTGTTGAAATGTGGTAAAATATTACTTTGAATTTCGTAATTTAGGGTACAGATACGCCAAAGCTGGAGTCAAAGGTCATTCCTTAAATAGCTACCGGCAAGGATATCAAATCTATAATGGCAAGGGTTGGCGCTATGCTGAAGATCATGTCAATTTTACCATTGGTAGGCTACAGAACGTTCTGCAGATCCCTGACAATATAACAAAACATTTGATGGCTACCCTAGTATCTCCGTCACCGCAATCCCCAAATCAAATTCAAACATATTATAAGGAGTTCCTAACCACGATGACTGTATGATCTCTAGTTCCTAGTAATTGAATTATAACCTGTGTCATTCTTTGACGGTATTTTGAGAGAAACCTTGTTTTTGTACTTTCTAGACACTCACGGCTAACAACTCAACGACATGGCCACAAGAGTTTTTTTTACCGCAAATAAAATTTTCCGATATGCAAGTGAGAATAGCAGTTACAAATCTTCCAACGGGAGAATGCGAAAGTTTGGATTATAGTGAAGAGAATATATCGACAAAGTAAGAATATAACCGCACGGGATGACGATAACATATTTTTTGTATAAATTCATATAGTTTTGAATTTATCTAATTGTACGCTTGATTTGTGGACTTTCAGCTGGGATGTTCTGGAAGAATCAGTAGTACGTGAATTCATAAAAGGTTCTGTGAAAGCGTTTAAACCTTCGAGACTTGTTTTTACCCGTACGTTGGACAATACAGTCCATCCTACCGTGCCTTGTGATGGTATGCCTATTTTATAATTTTTACAACTTATTTAGTTATTTTAATTAATATATTAATTCATTAATCACCAATTTAATTGTATTGCAGAGCAATTCTTCATAGAAATTCCGTTTAGCAACCCGTTAAAAATTCCATTGTCGCTCCGCAATATAACATTAAAGTTTGATCATAGCATGCAAGTGAAGGTGGCGTCGGTAGCCCTTCTAGAACTGGAACAAGAAATCACAAAAACTGTAAGACCTCAAAAGTGTTGTTGTGTTATGTAAAGTCTTGATATGAAATATGAACATCAAATCTCATTTCCAATATAAATGTTGATTATTTTCAGCTAAGGTTTTCCATCGTATCAAATCACATCGGAATGATTACTCTAGAGGCGGTTCTTTACGAGTTGGAATTATCTGCCACGCACTGTGTGCCTTTTCAACAGATAGTAACCTTAAAAGGTCCTAGACTTAACAATACTAAGGAAGAAAGATGGGGGAAGATTTACGCCAAAGATTTAAGAAATAAAATAGTGGTCACTCAAAAGCTCCCGCTGCTGGAGGTAACTTTGTTTACTTTTGCAATCGCGACATGTTAAGCTTTGAATTTGGAGAACATTTTGTTTCAATAATTTATTGCCGTTTTCATAGGCTGCTGTCGAAGGAATGCCAGAAATATTTTTCCATGCGCAAACGGTTAACTTTCAAATTATTCTTCAGGACAAGTCAAACTCCAAGACTGAAGATATGGTCGTTTCGAAAGTTATCATTGCGGCGGAAAACATGGAAAACGTTCTTCAAATTTTGCCTCAAGATACTGTCGACAATAACAATTCTCTTGCCATACAGAAAACCGGAAAGAATTACACTCAGTTACGAAGCGAGAAACATGCGCAAATATCGAAAATTCCATGCATTTTTAAAGCTCCGCAAAGCGGTGAGAGTGCCAAGCTGGATATACTAATATTATATGTAATTGAAAATGTGGCAGAACCTTCGAAAAGATCGTATCGTGTGATTAAAATCTCTATGAAGACTCCACTCAGTCCAGCATTGCACCTGGAATACAACTCACTAAAAATGCTAGACTGCTCCACCTACTTAGGACTGCTGAGATTGTACAACCTCACAGTGGTGAGCTTTACTATTAAATTTCCTTTGATTGAAATTATAAATTATAATATAACTTGAAGTAATTTATTTAACTCTTTGTTTGTTTTTCCATCAGGACTATAACGTTGTCGTGAATAAAATCTTTTTTACTCCATCGGATGTAAAAGTAATGGACTTGCATTCGTCTTCATCCAGCGCAAGGATGGACGACATTCCTAATGAAATAATAAAGATGAATAAAAATGAATCCCGAAATATGATCTTGAAGTTTGCGGATTCCGCTGATCTTATCAAGACTTCAGAATTAGGCATCAATGTGCAGTGGGAAATCCTAAAGCCCGAAGGAATCTTGGCATCGGGAAATAGTCAGACGAAAATTCAAGAATCAATCAAATCCGTGCAGAGACCTTTTGTATTTCAAGTGCAACACGTCAACTCAATTTATGCAGACTTTACAAATTCAACTACATGCTCCTGTGACATTAAATTAATAATGCATTCCAGAGTCAGTGGAAGTTTTTCTATTCAGCTGGAAAATAATCCTCCGAAAGATGAGTAAGTTGGAACGAAACTACTTTTCGCCGACATTTTATTCTCAAAGAAAGTTGTTTATGTCAATCATTATTTAAAATCTGATTTGTTTCTGCCTCCCTTATAGCCTTTCTTTATCTACTGGCCCATCGCATCGCGCATCGGGAGATGTGTTTTTGACGGGGAAGACAACTTGGAAGATACAGGCTGAGGCTTTGAGAACGGAAACTGTGTCGTACACGATGGCAGTTGCCTGGCCTGGAGTTTACAATGCCGCTCCAAATATTATTGTAACGGATGAGGAGCGTGGAATCAAGGAAACCTACTCGTTACATAGCCCGATAATTATTGCTCAGTCAGTATCCACCCCGTCATCATAGCATTTAAATTGTTCTCTACTACGTTTACTAAGCTGAAAGTGTTTTATTATTGTATTTGTATTTCATGCACGAAATGTTAGATAGCGAAATTTTTTCCTATTCTTCTTTATTTAACATCTCTAATTCTCGTCTCGCCCAATCGTGATATTCGGGATGGAATCTTTAAAGACAATTTTCCTATGCCTCTGTCCAATTCACCATTTAAAAATATAAAAAAAATATTTATTAAATGACTAATGATGATCATGAATCATGATACTTGTGTATTGCTCCTCAATACTTGTATTTAAAATTATATAGAGCTGAATTAGTATCATAACATGTAAGATAAGCTCAAATTTTTAACACATTATCATCAGTAATTAATATACTGATATTAATTGCATGCAAAGATATTGATTGCATGATTATTTCCAATCCATATCCGACAACAATTACCAGGAAAAATTGAAAAGCAGACACAATCTGCAATCATCAATTCATCAGCCATATACAATTCTGCAAAAGTCGACTTCAACTCTACAAATTCTCCGAAAGCATATCCAAACCTCAAGTGCGAGAGACTCTCTGGATGGTTTTATGAAAGCGGCAATGTACAAGACAAAGTCAGATGCAGAAAGATAAGGTGCGTATGCATCATCCACATCGGCACACACCTATTATTCGTCATTGCGTACGATTTAGAAAGAATGCGTTTTGCTTTGATGTAATTTTTATTACTTTGAATACATTCTTGGATCAGAAATCATTGAATGCGAAATAGACGATCCCATTTGCAAATTGCGTTTTACTTGAGTCTGATCAGTATTGCAGTTACAAAAGCCCCATTGTAAAGGAATTTCCCTGACCATGCATGCCATATAAGACGAATTAGCAAAAATCATAAGCAAAGAAGCCAAAATAGTGAATAAAGCATGTTAGCTCATGGACATATGAACATATTGGTGCTGACGAGGATGATGACATGTTACATTTTCTCCTTATTTTTCCCATCAGCGACTATTCGACTCCAAAAAGGATTCATGAGGATAAATTCATATCATCGCGTCCAGCCCGTCGAGGGGGCATCTGGACAACGCAACGTAGCAAAGCGACAAAAGAAGAGCTGATATGCATTATCCAGCACTCCAGTTCCTCACATAGCCCCTCCATCCAATGATCCAGCAATCCAATCCGGTGGTGGTGTCCAACAGCTCAAAAACATTCATATTCATGCAGTTATCCCAAGAGCTTCTCTATGTAAAAAAATGATTATGTATATCTATTTGGGATGGCGAGGGCATTTATCCTTGCTTCAATATGCCCACGTCCGTCGCTCCCCGCTTCATAAAGCTATATCGTTTTCATTGTCAGTTTCATAGTACGGTCCGGCAGGTAGGCTATGGATGTTGTTTCATTTGTGTGTAGGAATTAGGAATGTTTTGCATTTTTACTTAGTTTAGGCATAAAGTACTTAAACCGTATAAACAAAAATGGACATTGACACAAGAAAAAGCTGTATAGGTATAGTATGGGTATGGCTGGGTTATATGATGTTGATGGGTATAAAGATGCCAGCTCTTTACTAAAGAACCTTCTCCCGTTATCTCATTTTCACTTTTCTATAACATGATCCAAGCATTTGAATTCAATTCTGTACTTACTTACTCTACATTACATGGCATTGATAGTGGGGAAAGATTGTTGTTATAAACCCATTTACACGTATTAGGAAACTTGCTCCGTGAATCTGTATTAAAGGAAAAAGTCTGAAGAGTGAGGAGGCAAGAAAGCAGATATAAAGATTAATTTTACAAATGGTAATTGCATGAATCATAAATAAGTATTCTTATTGTATTAGAAATCTCATAACTGAGTTAAACTCCATTTTGAATGCTCTTACTGGGAATAGAAGTTAAAGAAGTATTTCTAAAAGTTCACAGAAAATCAAATATTTAGCATATTTTGTCTTTGTCAATGACTAAAATTCCAGAAAGAAGTTTTTATTTTCATAGATAAACTTAATACTTAAAGCGCCCCCAAAGGCAAGCGCCAACAAAGTTAATTTTTTGCCTAGGACCACCTTAAAATAATTGCAACTATTGCAAGTTCGTTTTGCAATGAACGGTTTTGTCTGCCATTTCCTCAGGTTAATAACCTCAGGTCATATGACTTTATTTGAAAAATAGCACTCGCATCGTAAAATGTCCGCTAAACAGCCTAATAACTAACTAAATTTGCCACTAGATAATGATTTTTAATTAAAAAATAATTTACTAACTAAAAAATTAATTGTTCATGGAAAACTAAAATTTATCACGTGCTTTGGGAGGTCCCTTACAGTCTGAGTTTGAAAATTAATGCATGATTTATTGATTTCTATAAATCATTTTACAATAAGTATTAAAAATGCGTTTATACATTTGCCGCCAAAACAATTCAACCATAGCGCTATATGAATGTAAAATATTTTCCATTCCATGTTCCAAGCAATATCATTAATTTCCCTATTGAACTTCATTCAACCCTCGGTCAAATTCTGGTTTATTTTCATACAAGATTTCAAATTCTTTTGGGTATGGGTGACCATGACCTCAGTTCTTTTGCGACAGACGGACGGATCCGACGTTCACACAAAGATGCCATGCATCCATACCAATAATGCCACCATCAACTTCGCAAGCAGGCAAATAACATGCAGTGAGTTGTTGGTACAGTACTGATCTCATATGTGATAGCATTGTTAGCCCTATATGTAAATTACAAATGGACCACCACGTATCCTACCACTACTACAGTCACACAGTCTCGTCCATACAAAGAAAGCCTCATTTCCTATAAATTGGGCCTTTATGAGTCCCAACATGAGAAACAAAATCCACGTCCGTTCCTGTTCCTCCCTATGCATTCAAATTTCAGCCCAATCTACTCCTCTCAAAACCCTGCTATACAGTACCTGGCGGTGTGCAACGCTTAACAAACACATAAACAGCTGACCCTACCAGTTCACAGCATTGTTGTGCTTAGCACACCGCCAGCACTTTATAGCATGGTTCGGACAGGAGTATATAACCTTCTCTAGACTCTATAAATAACGTATTTATAACGCAACCTTAACATCGCCTCACCGACAAACTACACTATATACCCACGAAGGAGTACGCAAGGCAAGGAGAAATATATAACTTCATCAATATCATCATCAGCAGCAACTACCAACTCATTCCATTTATCGGATACATAGCGGCTCCTAGCAATAATCGTTTCATATCGTTTCTATACTTGTAAGCTGGTATTGTTGGATGAAGTTTTTTTTTACACAAGCTATTTACAAGTATCATCTACGAGAGTGCGTTAAAATATAAGAAGGAAGGGAGAAGCGAAGCGGAGCTTCTTTCGGTAAGGATAACATTTTTTTTTAGGTATTCCTATTTTAGGTAGTTTTATTCATTCGTCTCCTTTCTTCATAATTCAAGTAAACGGGCCGTTGGAGTTTGAAGGTGTGTGAACGTCATTTAAAAGCTCTCCTCGAGCTGATTAAGATTATGTAGATCTTTTTATTGTAGGAACGACCCGTGGTGGAGAAAACTGTGTCCATCGAGAGTGATTTTTTTTTTATTTAAAGTTAGGCTCGGTCTGGGGTGAAAAAACTGTGTACATGATATCATGAAGATTTCTATATTGAAGGTTAGGTTTGGTCTGGGGTCAAAGAAAGCTGTGGGGATCGACAGTGATTTCTATATTTTGTTATTATGTTAGGTGGGGGGTCAAAAAGGAAATCTGTGTAGATTTGATTACATGGAAGGAGGTTACAATAGGATAGGAATTATGAATCACTGCTAATATGTTTCCTTTATGTGTTCCCCTTTCTTCCTAGTTAGTTTCCTCTGGCGTTGTGTTCTGGTGAAGAAGTTTCACGATCTAAGATCTTGGGGATTTGAAGCTTCCAGCGGGACGGCATTCTCTCCAAATCGTGGTGACCCAGCGATAACCTTGTCATCAGGAGTGTCTAGTAACAACAGCTGTAGGTATAGCGTTTTCTTAAGGAAGAAGTGCGACAGCGTTGACACCACGGCTGGGAAAATGCCTTTGCCTAGTAGGGCTCGAGTTTATGCAGAGGTCAACTCTCATAAACCACGAGACTACTGGGATTACGAGTCCTACGTCGTCGAGTGGGGGTAAGTTTGGGGAGAGGCATGTTAATTTAATTGGGAGGGCGGCAGTGCTAACTAAAATTACTGTACTGTCGGGATTATTATTGGCGTATTTTAATTTGCGTTGTATGTTTCCTTACTTCCGGTTTTTAGGCAGCAAGATGACTACCAGTTAGTACGGAAGCTTGGCCGGGGAAAGTACAGTGAAGTGTTCGAAGCGATCAACATTACCAACAACGAGAAGTGTGTTGTAAAAATTTTAAAACCGGTGAAAAAGAAGAAGATCAAAAGAGAGATCAAAATTTTAGAGAACCTTCGAGGTGGAACTAATATAATCACCCTAGAAGCTGTAGTCAAAGATCCTGTGTCACGTACGCCTGCCCTTATTTTTGAACATGTGAACAATACTGACTTCAAGCAGCTATATCAAACCCTAACAGATGGAGATATTCGATTTTACTTGTATGAGCTCCTTAAGGTATGAAATTAATGACAAATGAAGCTAGTTAGTAAGTTAATTGCGTGGAGTAATTAGTAAAGCAATTTTATATTTTATTCTTATTATTATTGTTATTTTGCAGGCTCTTGATTATTGTCATAGTATGGGAATCATGCATCGAGATGTTAAGCCGCACAATGTGATGATTGACCATGAGAACAGGAAGCTCAGGTTAATCGATTGGGGTTTAGCGGAGTTTTACCATCCAGGCCAGGAGTATAACGTCAGGGTCGCATCCCGCTACTTTAAAGGTCCGGAGCTCCTTGTAGATTATCAGGTATGTCTAATGTCTTTCCACCTCTTTTCTGACCAGTTAATTTAGTTTCACTGCTTTGTCAATAATTTGAATCACTTATTCGATGATACTGTAGATGTACGACTACTCTCTGGATATGTGGTCCCTGGGATGCATGCTTGCCAGTATGATTTTTCGGAAAGAGCCCTTCTTTCACGGCCATGATAACTATGATCAACTTGTGCGTATAGCTAAGGTATGTATAATTAGAGTTTGATAAGCTGTTTATACATTTGATAGCTCTTTCAATTGAATTCTAACCTATTCTATTGGATTATTTTCCTGCAGGTTCTAGGCACAGAAGAATTGTATGAATATTTAGACAAATATCAAATCGATTTAGATCCACGATTCAATGACATATTAGGAAGGTATAATCCTGAACTGTGATTTGAACAACATTGTTATCTTAAACTTATCACAACTTAAATATCAGTTTAATCTACGAATGAATTCGAATAGGGACTAATGTTTTACATTGATCATTTTCAGACATTCCCGTAAACGATGGGAACGATTTGTTCACAGCGAAAACCAGCATTTGGTCTCACAAGAAGCACTGGATTTCTTGGATAAATTACTACGATATGATCATAAGGAGCGACTTACGGCACGAGAAGCCATGGACCATCCCTACTTCTGTACGTACTCAAATATGTTACCATTAAATTAGCATCCTTAAATAGCGGACATTTATTTGATCTTTGAATTCGTTCCTTTTCAGATCCTGTCGTAAAGGAGCAAGCAGGAAGCATACAGCAGCCCACACACAATCAAAATTTTGTAATCGGTGACCACTAAGTCATTTTGTATTGGAGGTTAAAGGTACACTGCTGTATGTGATTAAATAAAAACAATTTATTTCAAAGCACTGGAAACATTTAATTTAATGGAAACTGGGATCTTTTTAGCTATATGAACATACGATGCAAAAGGGCTGTGTTTAAATTCTACATCACTCAATACTTTAACCGGATACTGGATAACGTTTTTAGATTGGAATGAATGAAACGAAGAGTATGCACCTGATTTTTAATGACTAAAACACTACGTACTCTAGAAACTATTAAATTCTTGTAATACCTTCTATATTGAGTTTAAAGATATTGGAAGCTATAGTTTAAAAAGTACAGTCGTACGTACATTCTCTTATTATTATTTGTATGAAAAGTCTACAAAGTATAAGGATGTTCACTATCATTTGTTTGAAAGTACAGTTATAAATTAAACATTTTGTTTGTGACTGCGTTTAATATCATTAAAGCTATGAGCTAATTTTTGTAGTGCATTTTGGTCGACCTTTAATCTGTACACATAACATAACAATCAAAACGATTCATATCATGGTATTCTTGCTAATAATTAATATTAGTTCATCCACTTAATTGTTTAGCATATTGTAAATGCGAATCTTGATTTTAATCTCTTCAGAAGGTTGACAAGCAATTACGAATATATGATAGTTTCCATTACCTTATGATTTGGATTAGTCTAATATCCATTGTTTGTTCATTTTGTCATTATGGATTGATCGTCGGTCAACTTCGTTCATTCGGATTAAAAAATCAGTTCATCAATATTTTCTTCTACGTATTGATGATGATTCGTCATTGATCATCACGATAAAAATCATGCGAAATTTTGCCTAGATTCTAAATATAAATATTGGTAGGTGTTGGTACACAATCGCTGCGTGAAGTCTAGTGATAAATGTACATCAACTTGCAACAGAAAATATATCAAATTCAAGATGTCTTGCTATTTTCATCTGGTACGAACAAACTCAAGCTGTCTTGCTGTTGCTAGCAAAGCTAGACTTTAAACACTAAAAATGTCTCGTCGGATCGTATCGTCACATGTCTGGATCAACAAGCATAAGAAAAATGAAACAGCTTATTTTTGCTCAAGGTTTGATCTTGAACCTTATTGGTAAGTTGGGACCATTTCCTTTATCACAGTTTATTTAATAGCCATTTTTTAATTTCATTTCAGACATAACACACTTAAAAAGTGAAATCTTCCCAAGATGGTGGAGTATTATCACTCTGTGAAAAGTAGGCAGAATTAGGCAATGACAAATCAATGTGCCTACTTATCTGAGACTGTACACAACTGCCTTTAGTTCGTAGAGCATCTTCGACATAAGTAGAGGCACATTACTTTGTTTTTGCGTTGCTTCCTTAATTCATATGAAATGAAAATAATAACTTATCTTTCGCTTTGCATATCATATCATATTTTTGAAAAGTTTCCGTAAAGTGCTTTTCTTTGTTTGTTTAATCACAAAGTAAACTAGCTAAATGACGTGTCCTTTTTGAAAAAAAATACCCTTTATTTCAGGCATATGCTGCTGATAGAAATGGGTGACAAAGCGATTGCGTTGAATCATAATGGACGCGTGTTGTGTCGAAGCTAGACACACGCACACGATACGATATTTTACATGCCTGCCTAAAAGTCATAATAGTCATATAGCTCATCTTCATTTGCTTGGATTTACTGATAATATGCAATATTGAAACCTGAAATCAGAATTTTATGATCTTCCAACCTAATGTATTTCCATTGTATTAAAATTTAAATTAATGTATTTTTATTTGCATGCTTTCGAGTACAAGAACTTCCGAAATTTGCTAGAACAGTCCATAACAACAGATGTGCTAAAAAGACAAAGACAGATGCTTTATAGAAGAATATGAAAAAACATGGAATCTAGAAACTAGAGCATTTTGAACTCTCCATAAGTGGCTTGTGTCCAGCGTCCATGAATCCTCTTTAATTCCCAAATTAATGATCTTTCCGAGCGTGTGGTCATCTGTTCCAACATTTTCTGAGATTCTACTCCCTTTACGTACTTTCTTACGAAGGTTCTTGATTTTGAACCGGTTCCTTTTAACAGGGCAACGTTCGATATGATGATGAAGAAATCAGCGCAAACATATATAGGTACATTTGCGTGAAAGTGGACCTTGCTAAAACTACATTTTATTAAAGCCGGGGATAACAGCATGTCATCTTTTGATTTCGCTGCTGACACCCTCCATTTGATTTCATACCTGGATCTGAACTGTGGGCTCACAGATGCTCATCCAAAGTTCACAGCCATATCAATCAGTTCACTTCATCCGAGTTAAATCCAACCAGATGTTAAATGGGAAAAATATCAGCCCATAGATATGTGTATGCATGCATATCATTTGATTTGCTTCCTTTCCGATTTTTTTTGCCGACAACTTGACTAGAAGGAACGGCAGCAACGTATTTAATAGGCACATAAGTATATACCTTTCTCTCCACTCCACTCTTCAAAGTTCATCTCTCTTTGCTCGGGATCACCTCAGTCACCTTTTGGTACATGATGCCACCCGGCGAAAGACTTGAATGCTGCTGCTGGACAAGAATTTTTTAAACCTGGCAGATGTTTAAAGTTCATGCATAGCCTACGAAGAAGTAGTGAATGAAAGCATCCTCCATCCGCATTACTCCTCCTAATCATAGATTTTTTTAAGACTTTGCTCATCTTCATAAGTGCATAGGCATGAAAGGAAAGGGTAAAATGCAAATATATTGATGGTCATGAAAGGCTGATGGAAACAGTTGTGTTGGCGGTGGTTGGAGGGTGAACTGCAAACAATCTTTGTTAGCTCGCTTGGATGGATCAAGGTGCTTGAAATGAATGATGTCGATTAAAAGGTGCTTTTTACTTGATATCGTTTTGACGGGCTACATTTTCATATTGGATCTTGATAGCTCGTGCCAGACGCGTGTTATTATCAAAATCAAATATGATTTTTATGCATGTGATGGAGTTTGAGCTTATGGAGCCTGGGATTGCATCCGTCGAATAGATCATGAATAGACCCATTTTATTTCAAAGAGCCAGCCAGCCAGCTTTAGGTTACGTTAAACACTGTTATTGCGATTGTATGAAAACCCTTTTCCCTCAAGGACTTCCCCTTCCCCTTGCATAGGCTAACCAAACCAATAAAAGTACCTACCAAAAGAAGTACGTCCGTTTTATGAAAATGAATGCTTTCAGATGAGTAAAAATCGCTCAGATTCAGCCACAATCCAGCTTCTGCATCGTTTTACTCCATAGTTTTACTTACATGAACCGTGAATGATTTCTATTGGCTATCTGACCCTATCTATTGGGATGCCTAACAAACAACACAACAAATCAAGTACCCTTTTGTGTCCCTAAAGATGAGGAATTGTGATGAGATTTCCGTGTTGACAATTGAGCAAAACGCTGCTCATAAATCCAGGAAGTTCATGTGATCCCATATCTCGCCGGTGGTGACAAAGTAAAAAGGGTGAAGGGTAGAAGTAGAATGCGTGGGGTGTACAAAATAGATAGAACATCATTTTTATACATGATAGCATGTACTTTTAAGCTGAATTTCTGAACAATGCTATAGCAGAAAAAAATGTTGAATAGATATGTATTCACATATGAAATGAATGCATGATGTCCACTAGTCCGACCACTGCCACTCCAGTCGTACTCAAAAGGCCAAGACAGTTTACCTCACAAATACAAAGTGGCAGATGTCTGGAATTTTGAGTCAGTCAAATACATACCAATCAAGCTGCAACACAATGCTGTAAAATATCCGAAGGCATCCACCCTCCATAAAAGTCACGACCGCTTTACAAATATAAAAGTTGATTCCACATCCACACATGACCCGAAGTGTGCTCATCAGATCCTGGGATGACGACGATGATAATGATGATATAATGACAGTGGTAGGAGAAGTGGCAAGCTCGTCTTTGCATCTGGAAGGCAAATAACAAAAGAATACAATACACCCGTATTTACATAAATGTGCAAGCTGATATTATTGATATTGTATTGTAATTGTTAATCCTTTTGAAAATTAATGATTGAAATGATTTATTGTGACAAGAAAAATAGTTTGTTTTTTTTTCGCAAAGATCGAATGAGAAATTTCAAGTAGTAAAAAACCTGACACTCAGGATTCCTGTTCTACATTAAATGAACTGATTATGCTTAGGATGATGCGGGATGAGATGAGCAATGAGCCGGACAAAACCCTTAAGTCATAGTCATCGCATGTTAAGCAATCTGCTACTTGAAGGGAAAAAAATAACTGCATGCAAAAAAATCTATAATTGCGGTTGTTTTCACCGACAACGAGGACGGCAGGTGTTGGGCATATCGTCTCGGCGATGTGGTGAACAAAGGTAAATGAAATGAAGAGACTGACAATGGATGCATATTGATGGCTCCTCTTTGCCAATTTAAGAATATTAAAGCAAAAATTGTAATAAAATTGTTTCCGCTACGTTTAGCGATTGTCGCCGCTCCAGATTTCAATTAAATTTTATTAGTATTACTTTCAAATTAAAAGTTTGGCAGAATTTAATTTGATAGCGTTGTGTGATTCTTCCCCGTATTTCTACTCCAACATCTGAAACCTGAAAAATTGTTCATAAGGGAAAGCAGGAGGCGACTTTTATCAGAATAATTTCGTATTCGATCGACATTTGACATTACTATCGCACGTTATGAGGGGACGTAATGGCCAACTTTTCCGAAAAAATTTTCTTTTTAAAGTCCACCTGAAAATGCCCATAATTTTAAATTCACTTTAACAAAGAGAACTGAAACCTGTTAATGTCAAAGAAGAACGCTTCTCTAGTTTTCAAAAGTACAGGTAGATTTTACTTTCTTTGGTAGGTATCATATTTTCTCTTAGTTCATTCAGAATTCTGCAAACTTTGATTGTTTTACTTGGGATGGATGCCTATATTGGAGATTGTGCGATATTGATAACTGCCAAAAATGTTTCAAATTTCAAATTTCAAATACAGAAGTCAGAGTAGGAGAAAGATCTGTGATCAGTTGCCCCATGCCTTCCCTCGTCAGTATTCGATAAGGCTATTCTGCTATCCAATAATCAGTACCGATGGGTATCAGAAAATCTGAATGGGGACAGCCCAACTTTTACGCAGCCTAATGAACAGATTGCATGAGCGCGTTAGTTCGTGCACCCTGCTTTGTTAATTTTTATAGCAAATTTTATTATTTTTCATGATTCATGACAAAAAAATAAGCCTGTCGAAAAGCAAGTTGGAGAAAAAATCCGCTGCATTGTATGTATCATATAGACTTGTATACTAACTCTGCTTTCTCATTTCGCATGTATTATTCAGGTTTTACGTAAGTTTATGTCCACTGTCGACATAATATCAACATATCATACAGCAGCTGACTGAATGTAAACAAGAACTTTTTCGCTGCAAGAAAATTAATTTTAAAATATTAACAAGTGACGTTGCAAAAATATTTTTTATTGAATACTGCACAATAACTACCCTAGTTTATATATAAATTAGAAAAAATATTTAAATCACCAGCATACACTATAAAAATTAAACTTTTTTAAAGTGGCACATCCTCATCTACCCAGCATATACAACCAACTGTACGAGTATATGGCTGGGATCAGCCTAAGGTAATTTTTTTTATCTAAATTGACAACTATCAGAACACAAATTAACTACTCCCACTTGGAAAACGTGTACTGCTAAGGAAATTTCTTATTTTTGTATTTACAATGGCTCCAACTACCAAAACTGCAAAGCCTTCAACCTCAGGCTCATCTAGGATCCAATCCAAAAGAAAAGATATGGATGTGTCACTTGACACAACTCCGCCACATGATCCAAAAAAATCAAAAACAATCACCCCAACAGATGAACAGTCAATGATGCAGCTTATATTAGAAGGGCAAAACAAAATGGAAAGAAAACTTGATGTCATCACCGATATCCAAACCTCCATTCAACAATTGACAACAGAAGTACAAACAAACCGGAATGAAATCAACAAGTTAAGAGGGGACCTGGGGATGACCGATAACAGAATCGATTTCATTAACACCCGTCTTAATCAGATGACCAACCAAAATGAAAAAATTGACCAAGAACTACGCAAAATCAACCTCATCCTCATGGGTTTTCCTGACCTGCAGCACCAATCACCCCGTGAACTCAAAGCTAGCGTCACCAACTACCTCGATCAACTTACAAATACCCACCTGACACTTGTGGATGTTCATCGGCTAGGTGGAACATTCCGTGAAAATCATACCCGACCAATAAAAATAAAATTCCACAGCGTACAAGACCGGAACCTGGTTTACGAGAACAAGCAAAAAGCACAACCCCCGTACTTCATTAATGAGGATCTTCCCCCATCCGTACAGCAAACAAACCGTAAACTACGTGAAAAGGCAAGACAACTAAGGCGTTCCGGACAACGATGCATCATTAAATACAGCAAGAAAATCATCGAAACTGAAGAAAAGGTTTTCAATATGAAAGAAGACGATACTTTTACGGAATCAGCCAAGATGCCTGATGCGACTACCTCCAACCAACAACATGATTGACTACTCCAAACACTCCCATCGAAGCAAGTCAAAATTAATATTGCTTGCATTAACGCCCGATCGTTAACAAACAAACAATTACAAATTTTAAATTGCATAGCTGATAATAACATTGATATATTATGTATCTCAGAAACTTTTTTAAACCCCCAGAAATCGCTTCCATTACTCAATGACATTACAATATACAGAAAAGATAGAAGTGACATGCATAGGAAATCAACTGGAGGAGGAACAGCTATCCTGATAAGACCACCTTACCTTGCTACCCCATTTCTACTCAGGTCACTTGAAGTAGTGGAATCGGAATCGTGTGACATATGTGCTACGAAAGTTAAATTAAATCACAACAAATCGTTGATAGTTGTATCTGTTTACCGCCCACCCGTTTACACCAAAAATGTGATTAAAAGTGACCTCAAAGTTTTAAAATCAGTATTAGAAGAAGTTGCAACCCTCAGCATTCCCACCATAATATGTGGAGATTTTAACCTCAAGGACACAGCCAACTATAATACATTAGCTAATGCATTCGAAAAATACAACTTTACTCAACTAATTCAAGAAAACACCAGAGATCAGTCTAAACTTGATTTGATTTTTACCAACTCTCGCAACTGCAGGAACCCCTCAGTCTACGAACCACATATATCTGATCATAAGGCAGTGCAAATAGAATACTTTTTTAAACGTGATATATACAAGAAAAAAAATATCAATTTCAGAGATTATAAAGGAATCCAAATGCAAGATTTGGCAGCTGACCTGTGCGGGAGTGCTCAGAATTTTGAACTGACACATTGTGTAAATCAAAATTTTAATAATTTTACAAAACTCATTCTACAAATATTTAACAAACATGCTCCATACAGGAGCAAAAGCATTGTGCAATATCCAAAGAAACGCTTTATTAGTGTCCAGACCAAAGAGCTAATGAAAACAAGAGACGCCATATATACTTCATTTAAAAATCGCCCCAGCCATCAACTCAATAAGGAATTGAAAACAATCAATAAACGTGTCAAACGCCAAATTAGTTTAGACACAAAAAACTCAATAAACATAAAAATTCAAGAAAAAGGGATGTGGCCTGTCATGAATCAATTTTTACGAAAAGAATCAGAAACAGTAATTCCATTCAACGCCAATGAAATAAATACATATTTCACAGACATTTCTTCAGCATCAAAACCAACCGAACCCCTTCAATTACCAACAGCTGACGATACCGCATCATCGGATAATGTTCTTTTTCATCTTCAAAAAATCAATACTTTGGATGTAGTGAAAGCGTGGCGGAGGATGAAAAATAAAGAAAGCACATCAACTGATTCCAGCGGTATATGTAATAAAATGATCAACTACATCATTGAATGCCCTCCGATGTGCTCACTAATCTGTGATTTAATTAATCAAACATTCTACACAAAAACTGTTCCTGACATACTTAAACTCGCAAAAATTATCCCATTGCCAAAATCACAGGAAGTTACATCACTAAATGAGATAAGACCTATTTCAATACTCCCAGTTCTCGCAAAATTAACTGAAAAGTGTGTGTATGTGCAAATGATAAATCATGTTGTGAAAAGAAAGCTGCTATCCAATTTCCAATTTGGCTTTCGCCCTGGCCACAGCACCAAACATGCCGAGCTATATGTATGCGACAGCATAAAAACGGCAATAAATAATAACAAATACTGCGCAGTGGTGGGGCTCGACCTGAGGAAAGCATTTGACACTGTAAACCGTGAAGTTCTACTCCACAAGCTACAATATCTATTTCAAATTGATAAAACCTGGTTTGCAAGCTACTTTCAAGATCGTAAACAATTTGTAATGTTAAAAGACTCTTTCTCGGATACGTCAACGCCATCTGCTGGCGTCTGCCA
>JAQGAH010000585.1:0-31539 GCA_034696885.1 Lepidocyrtus paradoxus | reverse complement strand
CTATGCTAACGCTGGACTTGCTGGATAATACGGAGCGGAATAGAGGCAATAAAAAAGCCTCCCTGCTCTTCTTGACAATCCAGCAGAGGACTGGAACTCGACTTGGAAAAACTATGCTGGGTGTCCAACCCAATTCTCTATATTATCTCCACTTATGTCAGCCAACCTGCCATGTCAATTCGTTGAACCAAAACCAATGCAAAAACCTCCACGACCATTTTTTTTCTCCGTCTCAATCTAAAGATAAGTACCTAAGTATTTCCTCCTTCTGTATTTCCCCTTTGCTTTCAACGTCTAGTTTTTTTTTGTCAGAATTCTTTTGCCTCGAGTCTACTGAACATTCTTTCCTGTTCTTTCATTTTGCAAAAAAAAAGTCATAGCTTGAACACAGGACAAACACTTTCGCAATACCTTTCCCGCATATACTCACTAACAGATGGGGACAAGGGGGAACAGTGACAACACTTCGTTTGAAAGTAGAACACTCTCGGATCATCATCCCCACCAGAGAGCTAAAAGAATCTGTCCCAACCAAGGAAATAACTGAACACTGTTTGAAAGCCCTTGTCAGGTTACTCAGGTTTTAAGGGAAAGTCCTTTGAGATTTGTCGAGTAATCGTCGTCACCTATTTTAAAAGACTGTCCTATAATGAACCGCTCAGTGAAGTAATATTTAGGTCGAACGTTGTATAATCACGTTCCCATCAATTTGACAAGCGTTTTCTTCACTCCTCGCATTTTATAATCCCTCCACTGATAAGCATCGAAACCAATCGAATCCAAGTCAATACCCTCTTGAGAAAACCGATAAATGCAGTTAGGCATCAGTGTCCCGTCACTGTAAAAAAGACTTGTTCCATTTGCCACTATATCCTCCTGCAACATAAAGATTATTTCCCAATCGTAGTGCCATCAATTTTGATGGACCAATATAGTACTAATGGGTCAATAAGGCTAGAAAAAATTACAAGTGCAATGCCCCACTAGTCCTATTGATTGAATTAGAATATGGGATTCATTTTAACTGAGAACTTCCAACAATTTATTTCACGGGGCCGTGCGTTGAGGGAATGGGGAATGGTTTGTAATGGGGGAATAATGGGGCGCTTAGAGATAATTCATTACGTCCCTCCGTGGCCATATATAATAGAAAAATGCATCATTATCATTACAGAGGGTGTACTTACATATAAGGGATGTGCTATCTCGCTGACTTTTCCACAATTTGGAGAGATTACCGAACAATCGAAATCAGAGGGAAATAGAAAAGTTTAGAAAAGGGATATGTAATCTTCCTTTGTAATAATCTAGATGATTTTTTTTCTGCCACCGTACCCCATATTTGGCATAGAAAAGGCAGCCGCAGCAGCCGTGGAAAATAAGTAACATTGCAGTTTGGGGCTATCAATAGGCTTTTTTCAATGGAATTTCCCCGTCTGCCTTTGTCCCCAATCACATTGGGCGAGTGTCCAAGAAAAGTCTGAAGGCAATCATGTTGAAGTGATGAAAATATCACCTTTCCCTACCGTTAGACTTGGGAATCAGTGAAAGATGTCTTGGATAAAGTCACCTCACCGCCAGCAACGACACAATGCTACTATCAAGAAGGCAGCCAAGGAAAACGGAGAAGTTGCCAAATTCATGTCTGTTGCCTCATGAAGTATTGCCACCACCAATAGAGTTGCTCAAAGTTGTAGTAATGGCTATGATTGTGAGAGTCTTTCTCAACTAGGTGGTCCAAGTCCAACGTGTTCCAAAATCTAATCGCATGGGTAGTAATAAACGAATCGAATATTGGGAGCTCCACAATACTCCACATATTGTGCAATTTTGGAGAGAAAGCAAACACTATAAGTAAGGAAGTTGAATCGGGATTGTATGATGAATAATATTTATAATTGATTATTTTTTCGAAGCTATATTCTGAACGGAGTTAAAAGGTCATGTGAACATGTATGATAAAATAATAATGAGGTATGAATTCTGCTAATCGTCAAATGTAATTAGCACACACGCATGCAAATTTTGATTTCAGTTATGCCGTAGGCTTTCAATAATTTATCTCCGACATGAGAATAGTGCAAATGCGATGTGACGAAAGGAATAGAATAAAAATCTGCAATGAAAATGAAGCTCACCGTTCCATTTCTTGGTCGTCCGTTTGTTGTAGCGATTTAAGCAGCATCTACCTCTCCGAAGGATTATCACTATCACTAAAATGCAGGACTGTTTTGCTCCTTCCACGTCTTACTCTTTCATGTAGGGGGAGGTTTATGTGACTTTGTTGAAAGTGTAGCAATATTTATATGTTGACTCCACAATCTCGATTTGACAGAACATTTTAATTCAAATAGAAACTCCCAAAAGATAAAAATATGGTGTTTTGACTTGGTTTATAGCATTAATTTATTTTCACATCATTGAATAAACTTTAACAATAATAAATTATTGCATTCAGTGTTTAAAATGAAAGGGGTAAGGCAGAGGCATGCAGGAAAATGAGTAAATCGTTCCACATAAAATCATCTTGACGTTCATATGTATAAAAAGTCACTTAAACTGGTCGAAGACACTGCTTTATATGTTTTCCAACCACTGGCGTCCTGTAAGGATTCGATTTCACGTCCTTGGCTTGGCTAATCGTTTTGTGCAATTTGTCTGTAAAGAAGAGTTCCTGCATTTCGCACAGTTCCGCCTCTCGTTGGAACTCTGCAGCCTCACGATCCTATTAAAAAAATAAAGGTCAGCAAAATTATAATTTTCCAATATTTAACAAACCATGATTTATCTACATTTGAAGTAGATACTCACCTGGCGAACATTTTTGTATTGTGTCTGGCAATCCAACGTCTGTCTGTAGACTTGCTTTTTAGTTGCCTTTGCAACTTTTTCGTCCTCCAGCTCTTGAAGATACTTTTTCCACTCATCCTTGAGCTTGCCAACTTCCGACTTGTACTGCGCTTCCTCTTCCTCCCGTTTCAATTTTAACTCTCGAACTTGCTCTGCCCTCCCCTTCATAACGTTGCAGAATAGCTGCCGCCGTTTAGCCTTCTCCCTGTGTCTGGCTTCATTCACCTTTTGGTACTGCTCTTCAATAACGTTATCAACGATCTTTTGGAGCTCCATCTCTCTACTATTAGCCAAGCAATCTCGATTCCGGAGGTACTCCCTATAGATTGTGATGGACCGCATAAGTTCTTTCTTGGCCTTACTCCGATCAGCTTCCTGAATATAAAGCTCACGAACGGCATTCTTGAGAAATTCCAAAGCTACAATCTCCTCCCTCTTGATACGCCTGTTTTTGTAGTACTCCTTGGTCGCCATCATTTCCTTGGCGTGCTCCTTGGCCCTTAGGTAACGGGCGTGTTTCTCCTCTAGCATACGCTTCCTCTCTTCTTCCATTTCCCGTGCGATCCGCTCATTTTCTGCAATCTCAGTTTGCCGAACTTTGTCTTGGAGGGCGGTTTGACTTGTTTTGTATTCCATTTGCTCATTAAGTTCCTGCAGACCTTTTTGCATGGCTGCTTTGCGAGCACAGGCACTGGCTTGCTCCAGCTTAAACTTATTCTCTGCGTCTTTCAACCAGAGATAATCATACAAGCGATCATTTTCCTCCGCCTCGCACTCCAACCTCTGCTTCATCTTTATTTGTTCCTCCCAGTCTTTGGAGATCTCCTTGGCTTGCCTCTGAACCCTCAGTGTTCGCAGCTGCTCACAAGAGCTTTGGAAGCATTGCTCCAGCTTATCATCCACAAGTCTTTTGTCCTCCTCCATCCTTTTCTGACGGAGCTGGGCTACACGCTGCCTCATGACCTCGATTTTGGAGTCATTCTGGGATTCAAATTCATTCACTATATGCTGCGAGTAGCTGAATATTTCATCGTCCATCATGCGCTTCAACCTCTCGCCCCGTCGTTCCAAATCCATTTTCTTCTCCTCCATTTGTACGGCTGTGCGGAATTTTGCAATGCTTTGGATCTTTTTTATTTCAGCATTAATCTCCACAAGGTTGCGGACATTGTGCTTTCGATCAAGTTCCAAATGATGGATTATCGGGAAGAGTCTATCAAAGCGGCGATTGTCGTCTTCGGATTTTCCTGCTTTGGATTGCTGGTCGGCGTATTTGTTTCCGCATGGGAAGCATTTGCACTCCCTCTTAAAATAGCCCACACCCAGTCCATAAGGTGGACCCTTAATGAATGCAATTGAGTTTGTTCAAATTAGTCAAAGCTGGTACTGGCACTAATTTCACATAATTCTTTATTAGACAATTTAAAAATAATATAATATGATGTATGTAGCAGTCGTACGAAATCTGGGGAACATTGACAGGGTCCACCAAGCATACTGACTGGGATTTGTTTAGTAGTCGTTTAGAAAAAGAAAGTAAGTTGAAAGGGAGAGAAAGCTTTCTAAAAGAGTTTTATATGGGCAGCACTAGAAAGAAAGTATAGAGATGAATGGTTTTGCATACATTCGTTGGGTAGTTTTTTTACATGAAAAGTTGTACGGTTGGAAAAGGTGAGCTCATTGATTTTCAACAAGGATTGCTGGTTCAATAAATGGAAAGCATAGAAAGCAAATGATCGGGTTGATTTAGATGAGGGGATGGCTAATTGTATTTCATACATAGCTAGTAAAAAGTTGTCATGACGTGTCAAAATTTGAATCCAATGCATCAAAGTTACCAATCCTAAACGACCTATCACGCTACCATTTTTATTCCTCATTTGACCCCATCTACTCACCTTGCTTATCTTTGTAAATGCATTTGGTCAGGAACATTGCCTATGCTCAGCTCAGTTCATCATGTCGTGTTTGCCCCGTTCTCAAGCGAGGCAAAAAACTTCCTATCCCAATGCAATATTTACAATTTTTTTATTATATCATGTACATTTTCTCAATTTCACTCCTCTGTATTTACATAACAAAATGAATAAAAATGAAGCATGAAGTGAACTAGAACTACAATTACATGAAACTTTAGAAATGTGTAAATATTAAAGTGCTTCCTCAAGTTATAGTGTCTTTTCTTCATAAAATAACTAATTTGCAAAACCAACAACAATCTTAATGTGAGGGAAGGACTCGGAGTTAAGAATTTGTTGACACTTGTGAGCTCATACTTTGAAAATTATCCTTGTATCTAGTCAACATTTTGTTCTCAATTGGGAAAGGACCAAGGTACCTAAACGGATAATTGTTAAGGTAATTTGCTAATCTAAATCAGCGAATTTAGATCAGCGAATCTCCTTAACAATTATCCGTTTAGGTACCTTGGAAAGGACACATCTGTCAGAAGGGATAGTATAATTATGCAAATTGCGAATGTTCGTTTATCGTTAGCGTTTGACTTTTGGATTTGTTCTAATTTTTATGTAACATCTTATTTTATTGCCAAGACTTCCCTGTAGTTTTGGACAAGACCAATTTTGTTTTGTTCCAACGACATCAATAAAAAATAAATTGCAATTACTCGTTCAAGTAGTTTACAGGTTCCAAATACTTCCAGTCACCAGTCGGAATTATATGGCTTGTATAAATGCGATATTGCATTTTAAATATAATGTTTCAAATGACATCCTAATGTACAAATTAATTTTGAAAATCAGACAAGCAAATCCATAGATTTTGAACAACAACCTTCAAGTTGAAGGCATCGACCCAACTAAATATGCAAAGAGACATGCTACGAATTGTAACGAAACGATTGTTCCACCAACCGCATCGTGTTATCTTAAAACCAATCCAATCGCAAGGTCATCATCGCCAACGCCCGAGCAGTTATGACTCAAACAATCAAATAAGTTACAGTACATCATCATCAACATCAGTAAAGCCATTGCTGAACTACATCCAAGGCCAGTACAACAAGAAAAACGATAAAATTCGGGAATATTTCTATTACATTGATCATAATGGAATGGTGAGGTCATCATTTATCCTTTCATTTTCACTTTTCCTGTTTTAAAAAACATTTGAAATTATAAACTTTTTCTGAATTACGTAACTTTGTATTATTTTCAGCTCTTTTTGGATGATTCGAAAATGAAAAATTTCACTTCTTGTTTTAAAGGTTATTAATGGTACTGCTTATGAATTGGAAACGATGTTCACGTAACAATTTTCAAAGTTAACTATTTGACAACTTTTTATTTTATTTAAATTCACAGAAAAGAAATTCCTCCAGTTCTTCTTCAAAAGGATAAAGCCAACATCAGAAGATGAGCAACTGATACAAAAATACTTCCCATTCACAAGTCATTGTGGGAGGGAGCGAAATTATATCCGAACGGATGACAACGCCACGCCATTCGTCTTTAGCAGTTTAGTTAATGAAAAGACTACCCCAACACTCGAGTACAACGGCTCCGGACTGACCTATCCTTTCAATCCTTCATCCCTCTACGAGGGGTCGAACGGGAGGCTCTACCACGAGTTTAGCAAGCACGATGTCGGTTTTGCTCTAGTCAAATCTAGTCTTGCGGATTGGATGATAGCAGATCAACGGTTTTTATACGATGATGGGGGGAGGGGAGGGGAAATGGGGAGTGATAAGACTTCCCATGCAGTCGCTTTTGTTAGTTGGGGAACTAACGAGGAAATTAAACTTGACTATAGTTTACGTGATAGGGTTGAAAGTGCACTTAACGCAGCAACTCAAGAATAGATATGGTTATGTAATGGATATAGTTCATAACTTTTTGATTATTAAGAAAATAAAAAGACTTTTGCGTTTCTCAATTCGGCCTCTTGCTGGGATCCTTTTTTGGTTTTCTGCATCAAGGTCATCGGGGTTCGAAAATCAACTTTATTACGCCCTCATAACTTGATGGATTTTAATGGAAAATCGAATGTAAGCCGATACAGCCCTAAATTCTCAGAAGTTCATGATATAAAAAATATGTTCCGAGAACACAATTAGATTATACAAGAATAAAAGTTTTTCAAGCGTAATGCTGGTTGATATCTGTGGATTGAAGAAATCATAGTCATATAGAATCATCTCAACAAGAAGTGCGTTGTACAGATCTAGTAATATTTTTCCGCTGAATATTACATTGACATTATATTTTTTAACCCTCCGGTTGTTCGATTCCCAGTACTCACCAACATGTGCCCCTTCTCATAATCTGTACGTCTTTTCCTGAGATTGTTTCTGTTTTATAACATCTTTTGCTGAACACCTTCAGGTCGTTCTTCATCTTTCAAACTGTCAATTTGCATTCTTCTTCTTTCTTTTCACGGTTCAATATTTTAAATCTGGACCTTTCCTCAATATTGCTAACTTGGACGTGTATTGTTATGTGGGTTCATGCTTACCTACTACATTACTTTCTTCTAAAAAACAACGATTATCAGCAGAAACTCGCCCTTGCCCTTATTTATCTTTCCTTTCATCTTCTTCATTTTTTCACTCATATTTTCCTTTCCTGAAACATCTCTACATTCAAGAGTTATGCATAATACAACAATCTACAAGCCAAGCAACTTCCACATGATCACACCCTCTTTCGTCGATTTCTCGCTCCACCTATTACACAATAAGAAATGCTGATAAAATTTCCCAGATTTTCATGCTTGGAAGAATAAGAAAGGGTGCATGTGCTACACATCGGACAGTTGGAAGAACTGACAAAAAAAATATCAAAGGGAAAATATCTGGAACAATGATGGGAAACGATAAGTTCATGTTGAGGCAATTTCTACATTCACTCCCAGCTTTCTCTTTTCCTCCTCCTCACCCAATTTCCATAGTCTGAGAGAAAATCCAGGAAATTAGAAAAGACGTTTGGTTCTGGGGCAGTGGTGGGAAGTGGGAAAAGGGATGGTGGTTGGTGGCCGCGATGTCTGATATCTGAAAAATGACGTAAACGAAAATAGACTACTTGATACCCCTATCTACATATTCCAAAGATCCACCCAGTCACCTACTTACATCTTATATCATATTTATATGCCAGCCACAAATGAAGAATGACCTCGTGCTCCACTATACATCAGGGTGGAAATCTATAGGCAACGAAATTGACAAGAATTTAGAACAACTCTTAAATCTTCCTCCATCCCTTTCATTCCACTATTATTACCTACAAAGGAATAGGAATGGAAAGCAAAGGAATTTGTTTCCGTGTGTACTGAACAACATCTCAAGTACCAAGACCAGGAAGAAGAAAAAGGATGGATGATGATGATCGCCCATCCAATAGATCTGTCTGTGCTCTAACGAAAAAGAAGTTGATGATCCTAACAAAGAATACCTAAGTATGGCTATGCCGCCTTGCTATTCACTCAAGGTAGGATCCCTCTTCATTTTGCAATATTTACTTAACTTCCTTGTGAGGGGAGAAACCACATGTGTAATAACTTAGAGAACCCACGAGATCCCGGTATCTTGTTTCATTCACCTTTTTCCTAATGCCTCCTCTTCAATAACCCTGTCAACAATCTTCTGAAGCTAAAGCTCCCTCGTGCTATAGCTAGCCTGGGTTTGCATAGGTGGTTCCGATAAGATTCGATTGATCGCATTGGCTCTCTTCTCCTTGCAATAAAATAATCCCTTTGAGAAATTCTGCTGGTGTATATTATTAACATGTTGGCTCTTGGGAAATATACGGTCCTACTTTTTTCCAGCCTACATTTTTTTTGACATTTTGAAAAATAACTAGGAAGAAAAGGTTGAAGGGGAAATGGATATTTGCAGGGAAGATATGTTCAGCATGGCTGTTGTTTGACCTGCTTTTCTTCAAGCTCATGATCATAAATGAACCTTGCTCTTGATATGTTTGTTTTTCCAGTCCTTAGTTCTTTCTACCTTGCCAGTATATCTTCAGCGGAAAATTTAAGAGACGGATCTATACAATGTACTAAAATTGTATTTTGTTGGGCTTCCTTGTTTGAAAATTCGTAAAGCATTCATTACATATTCACATGCGGGAATTGAGTTTACTGTTGAGCAAAGGAACTGCGACGTTGCAAGGCTTTCATAAACCGTTTGGTTTCTGATGCGGATGCAGTAATCTTGAGTCAAGGTCAGTGCAAATTAGAAATTAGGAATAATGAATGCAGAGAAGAGCTGAATTTGGAAGAAAAATGATTACAGAAACAAAAGAGTAATTCCCATTGCAATTTGAGCAAAATGTGCTTCCTTTCGTTATTACACACATTTCTTCAATTTCAATTTCCAGAGTGAAAGAAGACAATCGTGTGTATATTTGTTTGCTCTCTTCCAAGTATGTCGACGAATCCCTTTTCAAGGCTGCGACAGAACAAAACTGCACACTCTTTTACAAGGCTTCATTTTATGCTGAAAGATTTCAAATTGCGAGCGTATAACGTTTTCACTTTTGTGTAAATAATGACATTGCGGAAGTACAATGATAAATCGTCGTTGACGGAACTAATAGTGCTGCTAGTGTGATCAGCTAGCCCTTCATTTTCAAAATTAATTAATTTGAATGACTAGCACATACGGACATTCTGACAGGTTAATGGCCTAAATAACAGTATTTTCAACTGAAATCTAATCTTTTCAAGGATAGTGAGTAACAAGTTTCAAGACACAGAAGCTGATTTCTTTACACGCTTGCTGAACAGGAAAATGACACCTGCTTCATATTCTTAAATGCTGCATGACTGCTTAATGTAAAAAGTAAACATCATTATTTTCAGGTTTTGTCATTCAGTCAACGTAAATACAATTGATAAAAAGACTCTTTGCCTTCTGCTTATATACGCTTTAATTACAACCTATTCAGTGAGATTTCTATTGCCAGAATAGAAATGCCTCCAAATAATTTCTTCCAAATGGATCTTAATATTCATGAGCAAAGTTTAGAAGCAAAATTAAATATTCTCTTTGCCAGCTCATAATGATAAATTAATAGGGAAAGATTATCTTCCCTCCATACATGAAATGAGGTTGAACTGTTTGCAAAAGCTTAGCAGCCAAGAGGCAGGTCAACGTTGCTCAGTATTACATTACTTGGATTTTAATTTCCATTAGTTTATATGCTTTATAGGTTGTCACTCCCAATTTGTTTCTGGTATTATGTTTCCATTTCATTTATTCGATAAAATCCCCGAGTAATATTAATGAACAGTAAATATTTTAACAATATTATCCCACATCGACATTTAAGGAGTAACTAAACAATTTGCGCAATTCTCCTTTGTCGAAGCGAAGCATTTTGTAATCCTTAATGACGTTGTTAATTTGAATTCTGTACTTAAGGTAAACAATGGACTCGTGCTTAATAGCAAATTGCGATATTATACTCATCAGAAGAGAATGCTGTTTATTGTGTCAATCACATTTTTACCTTACAAACCATTCTTCTCTCTCTCTGATTGTCTTCCCAGGCAATATATGCTTGGTTGGAGTTACGTAATAAATCCTATAGTGCGTAGAGCCAGCAAGAATTAAAAGCATTTCAATGGGACATGAATGAAACAAAACCAGATGGTGTTTAAAGGTGAAATTGATTAAATACGAGAATAAACATTCTGTAAAGCATTAAAACAATGCTTGTTTTTTTAATGGTTATAGCTTCGACTCTAATCGCTAACTACGCACGCTAATCATGCTAAATACTAAGCAGATAAATTTCGAGTGCGTAAGTCAATTACGTTCAAATAATTTAGTTGCAAATACATGTTAGCTGTAACTTATCGCTGGAACCCCTTTACGACTAGAGGTCACTGGGATCGAAGTCAATTGAGGTTAGTCTAGTTTACAAAATGTTACTAAAATGACCTTCTTTACAAAACTTCCAATACAGGAAGGCTGCAGAATCACTCGTGCTAGTAATTGGAATTTTAGAATTACGCAATTTTTTATACCTGCATCGGTCTAGGAAGCTATTATGAACTATCAAGTGAGGAAGGAACATAAAATATTGGCAAACAAGACAAAAGAAAAGATGAAAGTCAATTTGCATCAGTCAATTCTGAAGAAAATGACACGTAGCTGCAAACCATATTACTCAATGGGCTCATTGATTATTAACGAGATTATTTATTCATGATGCACCATTATGATTTTAGGGCATGAGACAATACGTAGATTCAATCCATTCTTCCTCTAATGAAGTAATGAATGACTGAGCCAGGTATGATATTGACTAAGTATTGCAGTGAGTAAAGAGCTGATTTAAATATTATGACGATGGTCTTTTATTTTTGTATGTGTATGAGTGAAAGAACATATAGAAGTAGCTCATAAATCAACATATTAATGTAAAGTGTACATTCCATAATGATCATTTTGTTTAAATAATAATTATTTGAACGGTTTACTGGGTCGTTCCGTAATAGAATTTTTTGGCTGTGTTGGAATGCGCTTTGTTTGCATTGCAACACAGCGACGATGACGGTAGCTGGTAACTGACAAGGTAAAAAATGGGCACTCGCGTTATTTGGCATTTCAGCCGAAAACTTGAAACATTCAACTGGACAGTCTATATATTTTACTTGCATACGGCTTAGCTTTAGATTATTTTGCGGTGATAAAAAAATGAAGATTATTTGGTGGTATTCTTATTCGATTATCTTCTTCCGTAAGCTGAAATGAAAAGAGGAAATTAATAATATGGTCAGCTATTGAAGTAATTAAACAGTAATGATTTGGCAATACAAATAAGCTTACATGACGATGGCGCCGATGGTGGTGACCCATATGACGAACTTGGAGGTGAGCCATACGACGAGCTCGGCGGCGGTGATCCGTATGAAGAACTTGGTGGTGACCCATACGACGAGCTCGGCGGCGGCGATCCGTAAGATGAACTTGGGGGTGACCCATATGACGCGCTAGGAGGTGACCCATACGACGAGCTTGGGGGTGATCCGTAAGACGGGCTTGGTGCAGGTGCTCCATAGCCGCTTTGCGGGGGACCGTAGCTATTCGAAGGAGGCCCGTAACTGCTTGAGGGTCCTTTTCCATAGCCCCCACCTCCTCCTCCACCACTTCCCCATCCTCCGCCTCCTCCTCCTCCCTTTCCTAATTTGCAAAACAAACTGTTATTTCACCATCGTAAGCCTCCAATAAGTAATTTCCTGTTACAATACTTACCCTTTCCACCGCCGCCACCACCCTTGTTCTTGAAAATATTTCTGAAAAAGCTTTTGATATCTAATCCACCTTTCCCACCACCGCCTCCTCCTTTCCCGCCTACATATATTACAAAATCATAATTAAAATTTCACTTTCATTACAAAACGTTATGTTTTGAGATAATCTCCATACCCGAACTACAACCACCGCCGCCTCCATAGCCGCCCCCACCTCCTCCTCCACTTCCCCATCCTCCTCCACCACCTCCGCCTCCTTTGCTTCCAAATGTGGCGTGGCTGACGTGAATAACTACCACAGATAAACAGAGTAAAAGAGCCTGCAGAAGACAAACAAATTTTTCTTTAAATTCTTATCTTCCTCCAACCAACTTGCACTTTCAAACAAAATCATATATTCATGGCTATCGCCTTTGTTTCTTATTTACCACTTTCGTCATTTTTTAGCCGTAGTCACTTAATTTCCTAGGATTTAGAAACAGGACGAGATGCAGCATCCACGGTGCTGGCCCATTGAATGCATGAATTGTAATAATGTCTCAGGGCCTTATATATGTCCTCGTCATCGACGACCATCTTTTAAGTCTCCGTGATTAGATTTCCAATAATAGACTCCCTTGCCGAGTCTCTTTTACATAATACGTTATAATCATACAAACGGCCATTGTTGTAAAAACGGTAACAACATCCTCATATCCTATTTAAACAGCCGCCAAAAAAAGCTCTTTACATGATGCACGGTTTAACATATCACTATTACCTAGCTGTTACCCCACCAGTGCCATTACCGCCTCCTTCCTCCCTCATGTCAGCCCTATCTGGCGCTATGAATTACCCTAAGAAAGTTTTAAAACTTGCATAATAACATCATCAAAGCTATTTTCTACTACTACATATGGATATCTGTCCATCCATCCATCCCTTCTATTTCACTTTCATCCTCGATGCTTCATTTATTAGTTTGGTTGGATACAGATACGGATGTTAGGAGGATCATCATCCTCAATCGTCATCGTCCATAATATATTCCTCTATGATTATAACGGTCGGCCGTCTCTTTCTAAAACGTTTTTTTCTTCTAATTCTAATAATAAATAGTGATGTTTAGTACTACTCGGGACAAATGGATGGGTGTGCAACATGGGTAAAATGGTAATATTTGGTCTTGTGTCTTCATACAAGTATCATTTTTCACTGATGAATAATAATAATACCACTACTTACTGATAACCAATCAGTGACAATGAGGATTCTAATACTTTTAGGTATCTCATCCCCCCCATCCCATAACTCAATGCATAACCTACAGAGTTAATAGTTTGCGAAAAAAGGTGGCTGGTGTTGCATAATAATAGATCTCTTCTTCCTCGCTTTATTATTTTATTTTGGATGGGCACTGGGCATCCCTAATAGGTTGTGTGTGTGGAAGTGATAGGTAAGTTAAACTTTCATAATCAGCCATCCCCTCCCTTCAGTCCCCACTCCCCATTCTAAAGTCTTGCTTGAAATATTATCTATTTTATTTGCCATTGTGGTAGTCATCGTCACCTCGTAAAAAATTGTGTTTTTTCATACTGCCGATGCAAATCAGCCGAAACGTTATTCTATATTGGCACGACCAATGTTTTTTACGGTAACAGCAGTGTCTTGGCCATCATCTTCGTATTTATCCATTCATCCCTTAGTCCTAGATTTCTAATCTCAGTTAAAGGACATGCGAGTTTCCCAATATGAAAATCCAATTTAAGCAATACAATGGGCATAATAGTGATATGAAAATGGACAAAGTGAGAAATAAAATGCAGTTTCTATATATGCACTTCATATTGGATTCCGATTTGCATGCTTGAATGACTTGAATGGATCAAAAAGAGAGAAAAGTTATGAGTTTATTTTATTGTTGAAATAATGAAGCTTTATTTTGCTCAAATAAACCTCATTCCCACCAGCCCATCACATTCATCCATGGTTTTTTATGCTGAGGGAAGAGCCAATTCTAAATTCGCATCACATCATCATCAGTCGCATTGTGATTGTCGTAATCATAATCTTCATCCTATTATAAAAGCGACAGCAAGAAAGAGAAGACCACACCGTCACCCTTTCTTCTGATGTCCACTATCCCATTTTGAAAATTGAGTTGGGCACTAGGCCTGGGACTATTTTGTTCAGTTGAAGGGTCTATGTCTAATGTACATAAACAGAAAAACTAGGTGTGAACATGTCATTTAAAAGGCGATGAATATAAAAAACTACAACGATTCCGCCTGTTTTGTGCAATAATAGTCACCCATTTGTCACATCAGTTTTAGAATGGAGGTACCTTCACGTCCCTAGAAAAGAAATCAAAGTGATTCAGGTGATGCGTAATATGCAGATAGTAAATGGCTCTTAAGCTTCGCAGTTCCAATTTTCACTTTCGGTTCGAAAGACCCTTTTAAATCAGGACATTTAGCCACAGCAAACAATATAAATTGCGCACTTGACTCTTGTATTGTTTTCGCTTGGATGATGATGATGATCGCCTGATCAGAATCGATAATCTTTTACTCTGTCACAATGGCATTATCAGTTTTATTAGTCAGTGTCTATTATGAGTCCGTCTCAATCACAATGATTTTGACGATGATGTCTCGAACAATGAGCACGTTGCAAAAACTAACGTCTTAAAGTTTAATTGTTGTTGGGATTTTTGGATTTTCCTAATGTTAATGAATAATTTAAAACGTATATCTTTGAATCAATAAAAATGGCTTTTGTCATCGTGGATAAAAATGTTTTTCATTTAAGTCATCGTATCATTTCGAGCGTCAACAATATTTAGGCATATGCAATCTTTCTGAGTCCAAAGTCACCCTTTGGAGATATTTTTCCCGACAATGATTTGGTCGGTGCATCATAAATGACAGTAGGTACTAGGAAGTTGTGAAACCATAAGTTTGACAAAATGGTGATTGGATCATAGCAAGTGTGAATGATAATGACTCGGCTATATCTATATGACCATGCTAATGGTGATATTGGTGATGAGGAGTATGGATTGTTTTCCTTCAGAGTTTTAAAGACGTTTTTCCTTTCATGCCAACCCATTTGTAGCTGATTCAACATGACAATCATTGCAACATCCATGTTTACTTTGATGGCACTTAATTGTGGGCTAAATCATCATTATATTTGGTGATTAACAAAAATATCCAATAAAGGCTCTTGTCTGTAGATATGATATGATATCAGTGGGATGTACTCATCTGAATGTGGACAATGGGCTGGGATTCTTGCCAGTTTGTTGTACCTGTCCGAGACAATGCGGCGCGTTGGATCTGCCATCGAGATGATGCTCATTGTTATAGATGATCATTTGTTGTCATTGAGAGCACAAGTATGAAGGTCACTTTGGTTAGTTGACTGAGGTTAGATGATGAAGCTTGTTAATATGTATTTTGTCTCGATTTTGTCCCTATGTTGTACAACATTATGCATAATTTTCATCTATCACGGAAGGAATATTATAGCTTCAAACATGAAACTACATGTTACCTTAACGCAACCAGCTACATGCTCCACCTGAACTTTAGCTGGACCTTGATGAAGACTGAGGACTGTATCCAGTCAAAATTAACAAATGAATAATAAAAAATGTTCAATTGGAACATTTCGCTATAGTTTTTTTTATTACACAACGAAGAACAATGTAATTAAAAAGAACAATAGGAGGGGAGACTATTACTACAACTTTAAAGTTTTAATCACGATGCAGTATTGTTTCAATAATTGAACAATGGCCGAATATGGCCAGAGCACAAATCGAACCTACCTTTTATCTATTTATGGTTGCAATAGTGCGCTGGATTGAATGGCAATGATGTATATTTAACCGCCTTTGCCTTCAGCCCAAGCACCTTTTTTCTGTCAATTGCATTTTGCAGCCAGTTTCTGAGTTGAAGAGAAAAAGTTTGCAAAGCTTCCGCTCACCCGTCGGAAAAACAAGTCGGTAAAAGTCAACAGCCATGAAGAATCCATGATGTTTACTCAAATTAGCGAGTGTATTAGTATTCACCTTCATGGAATATTTCAGCAAGGATTTATATCCTCCAGGATTGGTTTAAGCACTAGCCATGTACTATTTAGTAAATGCCCGGTAAAAAATCTGTTGATGAAAAAAAGTATCATGACATGAAGTAAAGTTTAACTTGCTAGAAAATAACCAAATAATCAAAATTCTACCCAAGGATAGATCGGGTCATTGTCCCAGCTTGTTTACAAGCAGCATATTTTTCGCGTTATTTATTGCAAACTACAATATTAAATTGCTGTACCACCACAGGAGCAAGCCCGGTCTGAGAATAACAGGGTTAATGAATCAAACAACTCCCTTCTCCCTCATCAACTTGGAATGTTAATGTGGAATTGTCATTAAAGTCATAGGTGTATGGATAATGCTATACTCATATTTATCCAAAAAGGGACACCAGCGAAAATGGGACGCACGACAACTTTATCTAGACACGACAGTAGACAAGAATAATAATATAAATTACAGCGTATACACCTGCCACCAAAAATGCTGATCAGGTACTATATACCAGCTAATGACGACAGGTTTAAAAAGGGAAGTTGTTTGATGTTCTTTGTCAGTTTTTTGTAACTGAGCCACATATTTTTTCAAAATTCTTCCATGCCGCATCCTGCTCATTCATTGTAAAATCGATATAAAAAATAAGTGAGCAGTGGCTGATTTTTGTTTTGCGATATTAGGAAATTAGCAGCATTATATGGTCACGATAAACACGGAGCTATATGGGCTCACCACCTCCATTTTTTTGGCGGAAGAGATCATGCAATTTCATTCAGCTCTTTGTTCCATCACCGTATCCTGACATGATAGTGGATGAATGTGTATGTTTATCTTAATCTACTCATATAACTCTACTGGCCTGTAATGGAAGTAAATTGTATCACGATATGGACTAGTTTGTGTTAGTTTTGTAAGTTTTATTTACACGATAATGAAGAGGGAGTGACTTTTTTTTGGGAGTAAATGTACAGGAATGGGAAACAATATTGAGTGACAACCACTCCACTATTTTTTAAAAAGTTTATGTGCTAAGCTTCTGAACCAACAGATTTTTCTGAAGAGCCAAATACTAATGTCTCCCTTTGATGGAGTTTCCAGTTGTATTTTATATATGTATCAGAACATTATGGTCAGTAGTCAGTACAAGTCAGTTGATAGTAAAATAAACAGATCAATATTACCCTGAGCAAAGCATTAATTTTAGCGCATTTAGTTTAATTTTGCAAAAGTTTCGTGAGAGTTTTGCAAGACTGACTCATTCAAAGCGTATTACTTAATCACTAAATCTTGCTCTTAGACATAATCTTCTGCTAAATCTTAACTCAAAATGCCCCTAGATTTGATTACGTTACTGCATGTGAATTCTCATGACTCACAATAGTAAACTTCTCATGAATCCGTCATCGGAAAAAGCTTATTGTTATCAATTATGACATGACACACTGTTTATGATAAAGCAAAGTTCTCCATTTCGTTTAAACACAGTCTATTCAGGTTTGCTTTTCCACGAAAACTCATGGAAGATAGCTCGAATTAATAAGGCCAAATGATATACATATAATTAATTTCAAAATCTCCTGATAATAATTGACAGCGGAAGGTTTTTGAAGGCTTTCCATGACCATTTTCAAGTTCCTTTGTCATAAATAAATTAATCTTGATTAGAAACTAAAGTGAATAATGAAATATGATGATGGAGATGATGATTAATGTACATAAAATCTTACTGTTTCGCTTACAGAAACTTAAACGATACTGTCAAATGACGCATAAAGATAGTATGCAGTTTATCCAAAGCAATCTCTACATCCCTTTCCCTTTTCTGACCAGCAGACAAAACTACTTAAGACATTAAATTGGTATCGCACAAAGTTGAGTTAAATGTAACATTGTAAGGTTCTGTGGGAAGGTCAGGAGAAGAATTTTCCACCATGAGTCATTTTGTAAACTATATAACAATATCAGAAAAATTTCCTTACGTCTATTACGTATATGAAGATTCACGACTGCGAAGATTCAAGCATGCATTGGTCATAAAGTCGTAAACATAAAGATATTTAACGCAACTACCACGTTGACGACCTGAAACTTGAAAGTTTGATTAGCACCGCATATCATTTGTTTGCTCCACAACTTCATTCATAAATACTAATCTGATGATCAAATGAAAATTCAACTTTTCCACATCATTTCCTATTTTTAAATTTTCTGTCATAATTAAACAATTCCTTGTTTAGACAGTGAGCATAATACTAGAGTGAACCGGACTTTACCAGAAATACCTAGAAATTTCAAAACCACTTCACCGGCAGCCGAGGCTTGTTGCAGATCAAATAAGTATCCCGTTGTTTAAAGAGTAGATAATATTTTAGGTAAATAGAGAAGAACCTCTGAAAGTGCATCTTCCTCTCTCTGAGCCCTTTTTCGAGCAACTTCATCCACTTCCTTTTGTGGGAGTTGAGTGGATGGATACGCACACATCCCATTCATTATCGAAGGCTATTCAAGTAATTCATTTTGCCCTACAATGTCATTGACGATGATGAGCTGATGCTATATAGTCTGGTGTTATCGTATTGAATACGTTCTACTCGCTTCGAGTTCTAATCCAATTAATCGAAAGAATAAATAAACACTAGGATTGGCTTATGGCTAGATGGGTTATAACTGCATGGATGTGCTGTATCGGGGTAAAGGTCACTCCTCAAGTAAATACTCCCACGAAAGAAACTTCTCTCATTGCCACTACGACGATGCTACTTCAACACTTATGGCGTGATTAGGTATGATATAACATGAAAATTTTGATGAGCTCAAGTTACACAACATCATTTGCATATATCGCTAGTCATAAAAAATACTTGAATTCTTGAAAACAAAACACTTTAACTGAGTCTGGCAGTATAACTTTGGGAGTTAAGTGATGTGCATTTTTTCTGTTTTGTTCATTTTTTTTCACCTCCATTCCATTGGATTCTTCTCGGCAGCATCACTCATTCTCAATTTTTCATGGCAGTTGCGTAAAGCTGACGGGAAGGGAAGTAGTTACTACCGGTATCTATGATCCCGATACACTCCAACAACAACTCCAGTTAATGGTTGCATTTAATTGACTATTATAATAACAAGAGGTAATTTGACTAATGTCTTGTTTTACGAGTGAGATTGTACGAAAATTTTTGCTCAAACTTTGATGCATTCAGTGAGCGCAGGATCAAGTAAAATAAATACTATTGAAGTGAATTATATAGCGCTTGTGAAATATGGATTTAGGAAATGGACAGAGTAGCAAGGATCAAGACAAGGGGCTTTCTAAAGCTGCAGTCGTAATTTACGACTCGTAAATACTACTTAAAAATATTGATGTACCTGAAATATTTTCAAGCTTGAGACGGTAAGGAGACCATACACTATATGCATACCTAATTGACATATTTATACCGGTTAGTCTTTAGGAATTTCCTAAAAAATTATGATGACACTATTTAGGCATTTACAGAGCAGAAACAGGATCAAATAGAACAGGTTCGAAATTAGCCTTCTGTCAATATGCTTTTTCCTTTTCGTTTTTATATCTTTTTAGCAATTTCACACTTTACAAAAGTACCTATTTTCCTTACATTTTGAAGTTTTGAACTGCCTGTTGGTATCATAAAGATTTCTGCAAGTAGCAGAAGTACCTCATTTTACATTAGTGAAGGGACTCATCAACCCTATCATCTTCAGTTCATTAAAATTACAAGCCATACAGTAGTTTATATGCCGGTATCGTGTCAGTCACGTATGTTCTTGCTGTTATTATGACGTGTGCTGAAAATTACCCTTTTTAAAAAATAGCCACCTTATCTACTCTACCGGAACTGAGGTAGAGAAGAGTTCTTTCTTACAAAACGTATGAGTAGTGCAGTCCATTACGATATGCTGGTGTCTCTTAAATGTTTGTTGAGAGAAAAAACGGATTCATCTTTTATTTAAATGGCTGACCATAAAAACCATTTCTGTAAGTGATGAGGGGTAGGTACTCTGGGAAATGAGTATAATCTCAATGGAAGATATTCGTGTGGGCTAGATATTTTCTAAGAACAGTTTAGCACTTTGGATTACAATGACCACCTTTTTTTATTTGGCTATTTTTACATTTTGTACCAATTTACAATAACAACGTGTCTTTTACGGGGAAAAACCTTGTCTTCCATTCGGTAAATAATCTAAAAACCAAACTGTTTACGGTGCTTAGAATTCTTTTGTATTTAGTCCAACCATATCATAGCCAGAATCCATCATCATCATCCTCCGTCATGTTGTTTTCAGGGATTTTGGCCATTGTTTAGAAATCTTTGGACCGGGGAAGTCCACCCCACATTTGTATATTTCCATTCCAACTAGCATCATAAACTTGACTAGAATTGCTTATGTGTTGGGAATTTTTGTACGAATTGCGATACAATGTGAAGAAGCATGATATTCATTTCATGGCAGGAGACCATGCAGTATCCATTGCTATTAAAGCCATCCCTCATTACAATGCAAGGAGCACAGTCTTCCCACATAAGAATACAGCAGAGTTGCAAAGCACAATAGTTTGCGTTCATACAAAAACAGAATTTAACTTTAAATCTTAAATGCATCGGTTCATGATATGCCAAACAGGCTTCATCAGCATCCCATCCCATCATGTTTTCTGTAACAAGGAGGTATCCACCTAGGGAGGATTTTTACATGTCCATGCGCTACTGTAACGAAACTTGAATCAGTCCAACTTTGACTTTGAACTTCAATTGATGTAGTGAAGTTAACAGCACCATCATCATCTATCATCGTGGCAGTCAAGGAAATTTTCATAGGGTACAAGCTGCATTGTGTGCGTGTTCCGACGACTGGCGCATGGCGTCCTTGTCGGTGAGCCTTAAAGTGTAAACCTTTCAACTCAGCCTTCAACCCAAGTATTAGTAAC
Source organism: Lepidocyrtus paradoxus (assembly GCA_034696885.1). Lineage (NCBI taxonomy): Eukaryota > Metazoa > Arthropoda > Collembola > Entomobryomorpha > Entomobryidae > Lepidocyrtus > Lepidocyrtus paradoxus. The sequence goes on along the minus strand of JAQGAH010000585.1, from coordinate 10,438 downwards.
TGTATCGGAAGTTTCAAGTTTGTACCTACTGGGTGGGATTGGGATTGAGAATAACAAAAAATTTCTAGTAAGTGATCTGTGAGCTTAGCTATACTTATTGGATTGTATTTATTCAGTTGCGTCAATGACATTTCAATAACAGATCTAAGCATTGTCAACGTTTCATCAGCATCCAGACATTTTCATAGTCGATTGCATGAAGAATATGAAGATCGTCATATCTCATCGTGATGCTCGCAAATGCTGATTCCTAATTAGAAATTATTTATTCAGCTCCTGCTGAGCAGTTGCCGCTGTTGTTATCAGTCATCTTGTTATTGCAATATTAAAGCAGTTGATGATTTCCAAAAATTATAATAGATAATTTGTTGTTGAAGTGAGTTAGCACTCCCTGAGTAATCTTATTTTAATTTTGTTATGATGGTATAACGTTTAATTTGTAATTACAATTTATCAATCTCTTCGCCTATTTAATTTTCCGCGTCAACAGAGCTACTAATTGAAATTAGAGGTAGCGCTAATGACAGATGTTGTTCATGTGTCAAAAAAAGCTCCGAATTTGCATCTCTGGTATAATGCAATTTGCCACAGTTCTGTCGTGCTATCTTCTGTTCCTTCACCTCAGACTCAGACTAGTAGCAAAAAACGTGCACTTTTCAAATGCATGAAAGCATCGCATCAATGAAACGATTTACCCTGAAACTAGAATAATGCAAATCATAGAAAAAAATGACCTTATAGCGCTCCATCTAATTCTTCTTTACGATTCTCCTTCCGCATCCATATTTTTGCTCCATTTATTGTACTAAGTAGAGCTGAATTATTACGCAGATAGGACTTATTACGAAAATATTATTATAATCTTTAGTTTAATATCAGTTTAGGCGATATGATGCTATCACTATTTATTATTATTCGTAACTTCATTTCACAACTTAATTGTGTGTCTTTTTTTACCCTGATTAAAGCTTACTCTCACTCAACCATCAGTTATTAATAACTATTTTGATGATGTTGATCAAAGTCTGATAACGATTATTATATTTGCTTAAATAACATCAAAATTGGATCATGTTGATTCGCTCCCAATTCATTGTATTAAACCTAAGCTTTATATGATTATTATTTGTTCTCCAATTTCAGACAGGGACGACGGTTTTTTTTTTGCAAAGCCAATCCAACCTCTAAAGGGATGAATGAAGGGATTCTTTTTCGCACATTGGCAGAAGGATGCACACGGAATCTCATCATCCCCACTTAATCATAATCATCAATAAGAGGTAAAGCAAACAAACAATAAATTGAGCACGCCAAAATCAACATCACTCCATTATCCTCTCATAAACGCAGGCCGAGTCAAGGAGTGCAATATTTCATCTAGGCATTGTATTCCCCTGTCGAGTAGGCCATACGCATAAATAAAATTGGGATGCAAATCAACATCAACCCGCTATTATTTGTCTGTTTGGTAGTTTCTCATGCGTATTTTATCATTGTCAGTTATGTTGTCCTTTGACAGTTTTGTAATTACCATTAAAATAAATTAATAGGGAATTAGGTAGTGATAAAAAGGAACAATGGGAAAAGGGCTTGAGCGTGACTCTCCATTTTTCAATGAGACCTATCATAGCCGTATCGCATCACCATCTAGAATGCTCATCCCAAATCCCAGTATCTATTTACATACCTATTTGCAATTTGCAAGAAAAATATATACGATCGATAATAAAATATAACTTTCTAATTTTGCATAGGCTTCATTTTGCACACATTTTTAGTCTGTGGAGGTAATCCGGAATAATAAATACAAAAAACTTGAACTGAAACCAATGGGATTAGAGTGGATCATCCCAGGCTGAGAAAAGATGTCTGAATATATTTGAGAGACGCGTTGCATGCCAATGATTGATTCACGCCGTGTGTGTGCCTTGTGCCTTTAGTACAGCTATATAATTCGTTATCGACTTGCAAGCGAGCGACGAGGTCTTAAAAGTTTGGTTGTGATTTTGTCTTCTCTGTAGGAATAAGCAACGGTTGGTTTTGAAGCAGTTGAGCAATTTGTTATTGCCAAGTCCTTTATACTATTATCACCTGCTGATTTTCAATTTGACCATAAATTTGCTGTAAAAATGGAGGAACAAGGAGGAAAAGACGAGATGACATATTTTTAAGCATGTTTGCGTCTCAGGATTTTGCATATTTATGATCAGAGCTGGGTTGACTAATTCAAGTTGGGCTTGTAATGAGATTGGACAATGCCTTTAGTTCTGTATTTCTGGCTGTGTTTTGTACCTTGTTTGATGAGAGGATGATGGAGCTCTGTCTTTTTCTTAAAATTAATAATCGATTTTTGAATATTTATGTGCATGCTTACCCCATGTATACCAGGAATAAGGGGGAATAGATTAGATGATGGAGTTTCATACAGAATACAAAACGTTACCTTACTCATAAATGTCGTCATGAGAAACACCATTGCGTTGTCATCTCTTCCTCTGATTTGTCATGCATTCTTTCAGTCTGCTTCAAATGAAAAGTGCATTATCAATGGTTTATTTCGTAAACTATTGCAAATTCCACCGCAGAAAATCGCTTTTGAATAACGGTAAAAGAACAGGAGCCACCAACAACAACCAATGGGAGAATGTAATTTGTGACTGCATAAGATACCTAGGTGGTTTTTAAGAAGGTATTCGCACTGGTGCCACTTCAAGAACTTATATCGTAAATATTTTTTTCTAAATTTTGGTGCAATATAAGTTATTCGAAACGCGTTCAACTTTCAAAATAATAAAAAGTGCATTCTCAATCAATACCCATCCAATTGGACTCAACATATCTTCTATTTTTCCAAAAGTCATTGACCAATATCCGTAGAAAAATATTATGATTTTTTTTGGCAACGTCTTTATCTCTATCAGAGTATGTGTAATCTGTTATATCATAAATATAATTATATCACTAGCACAGTTCGGCTTCCTTCAAGCATAAAAAGTTGCCAATCAAGGGAAAAATTATTAGGGCTACTTTTTTTGAAAATGCAGGCTGACATGGAATTGGAATTTTCACATTAGTCAAATAGAAATTGACTCAAACTCATAGCGATGCCGAATCGTCTAACGTGTTTTAATTTGGTACATTTTATGAATTTGAAGCGTTAAGAAATTTAAGGAAATGCAAGCGTTAGCGCAGAAAGGACAAAATAAAATATTACAATGTTTGCTCGAGAAACATGGTTCAGTTCAACAATCTCTTCCCTGATCTCTCTGCAGAATACAGAAAGTAACAATAAGAATTCCATGTAAGCTCCTGTAAACAAGCTATAGGATTTGCCAATTCCATTCGCACATATTTTTTGGCAAAGACTTCTCATTGTCAGTAGAGCAAAAGAATCTCGCTTTCTGGGTAAAAATGAGAATCATCATCATAACATGTTGATATTGAGGGTTCTAGAGTGGAAATATTTCACAAATAGGAAGCGGCTCTTCATTTCTTACACAAGGTGAGGAGTGGAGGAAGGAAAAAGCAGTGGAATGAAGAAATCTTATCATCAAACAAAAATCCCCTGAGAAACATACGCACTTAAAAACGGACTTTTAGCCAAACAGCTTAGATATGCATACCTAACATTGACGCTAGTTTACTCAGGGTTGAAAAACGGTTGGTTTTTCCTGGCAAGAGGCATTACCACCTCATAGTCTCTGCACTAATATTGTCCTTGTGATCCAGCTAAAGGAATCATATTTTGCTTTTCAAAGAGAGAAAAACTGTAAAAGGAATTATAAGCACTGCAGGTAAATACCTAAGCAAATCTTCATGTTGAGTTGTCTGTTAAAATTGGGAAGGAAGCATGTAAATATTTGACATGGATTCACTCACTATCACCAACATGTTCGTAGAAACATTTGTTAAAATATATTTAACCAAAAGTTGGGTTTAAGCATATTCACAATATAGTTCCTTTCGCTTATTTGCCTGTTGTCGGTTACAGCATATTTACCGTTGTGGAATTACCCAACTCACTTCATGCATGAGATGGAGAAGACCTGCTATTAAATAAGAAAACATTGTCTCCTGATAATTAAGTAAGATGTATGTTTATTAGGTATGCGTTGGGGGAAAAATGTACTAAGTAATGTTTATTCATTCGTATCATCATTCATTACCATTATTACATGTTACTCTAAGGTACACATGCTCCCTGAACAGAGCGCATACGCATGTAATTTGTACAAGAGGTTGTTTTAGCACAAATCCAATGTAAATATCAATTTAAGATATGAAGCTCACAACAATATCTGAACAAACGCATGCTTCAAGATATGAAAAGGTCATTGGACTGGATGACTTCACAAAGTAGCTATAATACTCACTTTGTTGGAAAAAAAATCTGATCATCCTGCTGTCCTGTCTTTCATTTTTTCCCTTTTTTCTTGAGATTTTTTTCCTTTCTAAACATTGATTAATGCAGGGACCATTCCACAAATTAGAATTTAACGTTCAATGACTTGACTGCCCATTTTTATATTTATTATTCTCCCTTCATGATCGACACCCTTCCTTGATGATGTGCTAAAGCGAGTTATTGAATTCTTAAAGAATTTGGAAAGTGAACTTGCTAAAAACCAGCTATGAGAGGAAGAGGAGCCTGTCTAGTGCCTTCTCTTATCGAGCATATTAAAAACCGTATTGGGCAAGCAGTCGGCACTCGCAGCTCCTGTTTTCAGATCATATTAAAGTATGTTTCTTCAAATAACATTTTCCTGTAGTAATATCTTACCTTACCTTACAGACGACTATCAGCATCCCACCACCAACACAGATAAGAAGCTAAGGGAATGCGAAGCGCGTTCGTACCTTTTTTTCTACAAAGCTGACAAACACAACTTCAATTAAACTTTACTTGCCTTTTTACCCTATACCTGCACTCGTACTCTTTTCCTCCAACTACCTCAAAAAAGTTATCATCATTATATCAATAGCAGAACTGCATGGGTAAACAGACATCCGTCCATAATGGCTTGGTGTGCGAGTTCAACTTTGAGCACAATATTGCAACGCTATGGTGCTTTTGGAAAGCCTTATTTAACAAGGTTCAATAATATAATATGTACATACTTATATTCATCTCGCTCAGTTTCGCTAGCACTCTCGTTACCACACATATTTCTGGTTGGTGCTCGTATTATTACACTTATTTTGGGTCTGATCTGCAAAAGGGAACGTTGTAAAGTTGAGCTTTGCAAAAATCTATAACAGACTCAGTTTAACTACACATCAGTCAGTGGGGCCAGAGAAGGAGTTGTATTGTTGCAAAAAAAACTTACTAATCGCTAATACAACTACATTCCTTTCATTACCACAAAGCAAATGTAATGTGGCTGGTGAGGTGTTTAAATTAGTTTAAGGGAATCTGAGCCAGCATCTCAAATTAGCATGGATACGGTTAGTACAACACATTTAAACTTTTGAATATGGAAACAGGCAAGGCTGAAAGATCAAAAGAAGCTAAATATTTCACTCTTGCTTATCATCCCTTCGTATTTTTTGGAATTTTCAATACACTCTCAGCCAATTTGTCACAGTGGATGAGTAAAAAGGAAAATTTGGGACATTGGGTCAAAAATCGCTACACATTTTTTCTTTTAGTCTTAAACGTGTTTTCATTCCATAGGTATGGAATCAGTATCAGAATCATGATAAAAAATATGCATGTTGGCGTTTTTTGCACATTGAATTGAGCTTGCATTGTTGAGGGATGCTGAAAGGAAAAATTATAATGTTTCTCTCAAATGGAACGCTTAGCTTGGATTTGAACGTATTTTTAATCGTTTCGTTTTTTACAGGAAAGACGCTAAGCCATTTGAACAAAGTGTTTGAAGGGGAGGAGGATAACTGCATTTGATCCGTGAAACTAAAAGGTGTACGTACCAAGGAGAACATAAGTGCTGTCATGAGAGTCGTCATGTTGTTGATGACAATAATAGACTCAGACTCTACAACCCCATCAGCAGCATCAGCACAACTTGATGAGCATCCCGATTTGTGGCTTGGGCATGAATGTGAGTGAGCAAGTGAAACTTACCAGTACTACCTCAACGCGATGATGCTCCCAGCTTAATACCGACCTCTATGCGTGATGTGAATGTGTAGGTTCTGAAACCCTTAAAAATGACTAACAGCCAAAGCCACGTCGTCCTTTTTCTAACTTTTATGTTTATTATTGTGACATAACATTACCATCACTAACGTACCGTCACCATTATCCCGCTCCACCTAGGACGGCATCACTCTCAGTTCCCTTGTTGCCCAAAGTGGTTACGTAATACGAAATTAAAGAAATTAGAAAGCGTAATAGGAAAATAAAACAAAGTACCGCCGCACCTCCATCACCATCACCACCACCATCAACTAACTCACCTTCTCCCATCTTGATCAAGAGGGCAACTGAACACGGACTCATCCTCATCAAAAATGGAGCTCCTTTCAGTGAAACTCATTGTTCTAGTGCTCATGGGAGCAGTTCGAGTGGTATGCGGGATGCTGCCACTAGCCATCGTTAAAGCGGTTAAGGGCCGGTGGTCCAAAACTGCTGACCGAAGACTGAAAAAATGCATTTCAGTTTTAGTATTTTTTGGGGGAGGGGTCATGCTCGCCACATGCTTCCTTCATATGATGCCCGAAGTACAAGAAATTTTCAATGAGGCACTGCCAAATGTGCACTTGCCCATCCCACAGATGATCTTTGTCGCGGGCTTCTTTCTTGTCTACATGATAGAGGACATTGTCCACGCCTTAATTCACAAAAGGAAGACGGCAAAGAGGGCAAAAAAGAATAAGAAGCGTTTGGAGGCGGCTGGCTCACTTGGAGAGAAAGGGACCATTATTGCTCTCCCCGATAATAATAATGACGCGCCCGCTGTTCTCCCAATTTCCGTGATAGGGAAGAAAAACGGGGATTACTTGAATGGAGGCTTTTGCTACACAAATAACTATCCAACTCCTGATCACTTTCGCAAGCAAGTGACTTCCCCACTGGCTCGACAGACTAAGGAACTATTTGATAAAAATGTAGTTAGGAAATGTGACGATATTCCTGGATTGCCCAGAAATCATTCAATAAGTACAACAAACATACAAACAAAGCCTCATGGTGGGATCAACAGACCAGGAAATGGAAGACTGGCCAATGGCCTTATCGTCGGGGTAGAGAAATTCTCGTACATAGATCCCGAATGGTTCAGAGACACGGTTATTGCCAACTCTCAGGCAAATCTTATTGGGAACTCAGCCCCTTCCATAATCGACAACAATGCGGATGGGCGAAAGCCATTGCATGATCTCCATTTAAATAAATCGGTGGGTATAAATGTGATTGCTGATGATAGTAATAGTAGCAGTAGTAGCAGTGGGAGTACAAGTTGTAGCCGTAAGAAACTCCACGAGAGTTCATCAGACAAGAAGGATGGGGACTCTAGTCATGAGCAGGAGGATGAGCATGATGATCACGATCATTTCCACCATGAGCACAGTCACATGCCAGTTGCACTCATGGATGGGGAGGATGAGCTGGATCAGACGATTGGGGCTGAGATTCGGAATCTCCTTATCGTCATCGCCATTTCCTTCCATGGGATCTTTGAGGGGCTCGCAATCGGTCTGCAAGACAGCGTGCCGGATGTCTGGTACATGTTTTTCGCCGTCTCCCTTCACGAGTGTACTATCCTGTTTTGCATCGGGATTGAGCTCATCTCAAACAAAACAAAAATTATGAGGATGGTCCTCTACGTCCTCATCGTGAGTCTTGTAAGCCCTGTTGGGATCGCTATTGGGATAGTCATCACGGAAAAGTCGTTCGCCACCGGGGGAGTCCAGGCAATTGTTGTTGGATCTTTTCAGGCAAGTTCAGATACCTAATTAGTCGCTTCCTTAATTTGTTCAGATGGCATTAACGAGGGGATGTTTATGTTGATGATGATGCTTGAGTTATATCAGTCATGCATGCATGTCCCAACTTTATGACTTTCTGCCCATATCGCATGATTAAAGAGAATTTTAGAACTAATTTACCATGTGTTATGTCCAGTTAAGTAAAGGCTTCGCTGCTAATCAGAACAACATAATGACGCTTTTCATGGATGGTTGCTGATTTGAATATGTCACTTTACTTGGAACGATTAAATGAATGAGTCATTCATATTATCGCTGGTTGTTTTCCTTACAAGTTTTCCTTTAGGGGACTATTTTGTCTAATAATGGAACCAATTTCTCCCTATGTTGTACTGAATTTATTATCGTGCTGAATCGTATCAGCTACAAAAACAAGCTTATTTACCTGTTCTATGTTATTTCCATTTATCTAAATTATTGCGCGCTTAGTTTATTATGTAGCCAGTTTTATTTACCTCCAATTTGATGGAGCAAACATCGTTTCAATTATGTTAAAACTCCATTTTTTCACCTATGCTATATATGTAATATCATTTCCATTACAAATGTTTATATACCTAATCAGATTGGAGCTAGGTAGAACAAATTGTCATTACAATTAGTTTCTATTGCAGATAAGTAGACTAAACCAATTGTAAGTTTAAGTTATACTTTACTTTGGAAATCATGAGTCATGATGCACTTGTATAAAAATCACTGTTATCTACTCCAGCTTTTAAAACTATCCGGGTTACGTCTAGTCTTATGAGCTAATGGCTAAACTAATGTTTGCTCGAGTTTTAATCGTTAAAATGATAGTATAATTTGCTAATCCCACCTACCTGTCTTCCGTTGTTTGCCGGTTAGTCATGCTCAGGCAAATATTTAAGATCGAGAATCCAGTAAATTCCCAACTTCAAGTTTAATTATGTAGGTGCAGGTTGACATAATTACGAACTATCATTCTAATATCACACGACTTCAATTTCCCTTTACAGGTTTTAATACCACACTTTTCCCAAAGCTATATAGTATCCCATATTATGAAACGGTAATAATGAATTAATGAGCAACTGGTTTATGTCCCTGTCGAGATTTTATGCATCATAAGAAACGTTCGCATGAAGAGGCTCAAAAGGATTTCCTCAAGGACGGACTTATCCCACACAGCAAAGCAAAAGGCATTTCCTTTCAAGACCGTTAACTTTACGTAGTCCTTGCATCCATTCCATTCTTTAGAAAATGGGAGAATCAACATACGCCTAAAACCCCTTTTTTATATAACAGGCAAGCAACTAAAAGCTGCACGATTACGAATACGATGATGCTCCTCCTCTGAGAATAAAAAATGTTGGTTAAGGGAACGCATCAAAAAATGCTTTTATTCTTGATTTTTATTGCAATGCATGTAATTCAAGAAAAGTACAGAAACAGAACCAACTTTAGTATTTCATCCATTCAAAATCAGTGACGGGGAAAAAATGATGCTTCATCATCTTTCTTTATTAAATTAAAAGATGCCATCTTGCAGTAAAGAAAACAGGGCTGTGCTAAATAATATTTCTTACAACCTATTGTAATCCCAATTTGTACAAGAAAATATGAAAGTTCCACTGAAAATGACAAATGGAGTTAGCATCGGCGTATTAATGAAAACTGCGCGAGTCTCTGCAATTGGGAATGCTACACTGGTTCAAGGTTAATTAAGATATGAGCTCATCCTCATCAACATCTCAGGTTAGTTAAGGTGGAAAATGGGTGGAAAACAGGGTAAATGATATAGCTTGATAGTAGACCCCACAAAAATTGAAAATGCGCGATAGATTTGGTTCCATCATGTAGAAAATCCGATGCAAAGTCTGTCATGCGAGGGTTGACGGGGTCTGCATCTGATTTCTTGAATCTTGGCTCATCATCAATAAAATCCGAAAGGAAAAGAAGAGCTTATCCATAGGCGCTTGCTTATGCGTTTAGATAAGACTCGTTTGGCATACTGATCTTGAGATCTGTTGTTTAGCTTTGTAACGTGTGCAGTTCTTAGCAGCACAAGGGTGGTGAGGATAAATGAAGTGTTATTCATTCAAATTCCCACAGTCTAGTATACGCAACACAACAAATCTTTACAACAGATCTGAATTTTTGTTACTAGGTTAGAACACGCTAAGAGCCCAGTTTACCAGAGATTTAATAGATGTGAATGTGAGATAAGAAAAGTTTACTCATCATGATTATAAAAGCATATTTGTACAGAAAAGTTACATAACTTTGGATTTTGCATCCCATTATTCCATATAAGAGATGAAAAGCATATTGCGGAGAAGATGGCTAGTCTATTTTTAACATTTTGAGTTAAGCTGGAAGCTATATAAGAATAGAGAGGAATATAATTGAAGGAACGGTTGGCTGACTTTCTGATTTTTATAAGCGTAAGATAAGGGGGCGTTCGCAATTGAAAGCAGCAAAGTAGTAACTATGCATTTCTCAGAATGTACTTGTCCGAATGTACTGA
>JAQGAH010000584.1:0-31547 GCA_034696885.1 Lepidocyrtus paradoxus | reverse complement strand
AAGTTCAGGTTGCCGTTCTTATTTAATTTTAATGAAAGGAGAGCCTCAATGAACAGTTATTCGCAAAGTTGGCTAAATCCATGTACAATTTATAGGAACTTTGCTATTTGCGGTTTATATGCTTGCTGGAAGCGTGTCAAAAATTCCTAAAGTTTACTATCTTCTTGTGGGATTCAGCTCAGCTATAGGTAAGTATGAATCAGGATCTTTAATGATTTTAAATGCTATTATTAAATAATTAAATAAAGTAAGAAATGACAGGCCCTTGATATATATTTATCATGCAAACACAATATGCAAAGATTCTGTTATCATTTTTGATCCTTCAAACCACTGAATTCGCTCCACTTGGGAAATCCTATAATATTTCATGATTAGCAATGACATTTATGTGTAAATATAGGAAAAACTTGAAACCTAGTTGGTTGAACTTTAAATCTACGAAAAGCTGTGTGGCTATATGCAAACTGCAAATTTCCGTCCGACCAACTTCTGAAAATGCAAAAGGATGTTTTCGTATATAATGGATACAAGATAATTAACGTGAAACATTTGCTATGTACATATTTATACGACCATGAGGAAGTGCATTTTCTATATAATATGCTAAGGAAAAGATATGCTACTACAGGACGTTTTAATATATGGGAATTTCCGTTTGTTCTTCGTATACGAGTTATTCCACGTCTATCGACTACTTTAGTTGAAATTTAATAACGATTTATTTTTCAAGCCCATAAATCAAATCAGTTTCAGACTAAAAATAGACGTCGGGGTTTGATACGCAGAAACAAAGGATAAACCCAACTTGCCAATATGAGTGCATCGATCCTGCTTTCCTAGAACTGTCAAAATATTTACGAGACAATTTGACGTTATTTTTTTTGTAAAACGTCCAGAAATAACTGAGCCTAATTTTCTTCTAACCAAATTTATTCCTCTGAAGGGCGTCGCACAGGGCACGCAATAATTTTTTAATGTATTCACTTTTGTTTTGAATTATGTAAAAATAATGCAGTAAAGTATTAGTGATCTAGATCCAACTGCATTCATCAATTGTCAATAATGACGTCGAGTTGCCTTCTAATTGGTTTACTTACACTGCTTATGGGAATATGGGGTGTGCACTGCCAAGCAAAAAACTACCAGGAAATTATGGACTCCTTGAAGTATCCGAAGAAGTTAATCTTCGACATTTCAATGCATTCGGATGTCCCAAGTACTGAAAATGTTGAAGGAGGAGTTTCGACATCACCAAACATGCTGTATTGCACACGTGATTTTCCAGATTGTAAGATTATTATCGTCTCAAACGTTATTGAAAGTTGTAGAAAAGTTTGACCATTTATACCAATGATGCCAATTATTTAGTACCTATTATCGGAGATGATGGGCCTGATTTCGGATATTATCTGACTAAGTGGAATGCGATAGCCAACCATCCGGACGGTTTATGTGTTTTGTAAGTTCTTTTTTCATATTACTAAGTTTGACATAATCATATCTGAATTCTCAGAAACACTTATATCTTAGTACCATATTTTCTATATTATTATGAATATGGTCTGAGGATCCATTTTTCACCATTTTTTTTAAAATAGCGCCTTCCGCTGGTTTTCAGGTTGGACAGCCCTTCAGATAAAGAAAAGTTTAACTTTACTTTTTCCACATTGTCAATCTCTGTTGACGAGTTTATGAATCATTCTGAAATAAAACGGGATACGCCATTCAAAATTATATTTCCATCCTTTCTAGGATACACCCACAGCTATGAAGATGGCGGATCTTATGTTTCTAATCTTATAAAGCTGATTCGATTTTATAAAGCAGAATGGACCAATGTGACAATTGGAGTGCAAATGGATACACATGATGATCCTTCTGAGACTCGGTATTTAATTCCACTAGTGGACTTGGTAATAGTGAACATTGACATCCCGGAAGGATTCCTGTTGGGTTATACATCATTCAAATCTTTCTTGAGACAAACGCTTGATCAACAAGTAGAAAACGTTCTAGAAGAAAATCCATATTGCACCATTTACGCCAGACTAAACTTCCCTTCAAAGAGCAGTAATACCACCCATCTTATGGATGGTGAACATAAAAAATATTACTTTTATCTCCTGCAATTCTCGGTGTTTTGGATTAATGATGGAGCAAACGAAGGGATAATTTTGAAACATTTCAACACCTCCTCAGCATTTCAAGAAGGTCTTGATGGAGCCGCCTTAACTAATATTTTGTCATCTTCTTTGTATTTGACACCTGATTTTGGTTATGATATAAGTTGTACCTGTACGACAAAAGCAATTCTGAAACAAGCGGCTAGTTTCAAAAGTCTATGGTTTGACACTGAAATGGTTGATAATTATTTCAAGAACGTCAATAGCTGCATAATTACTAATGGAAGCATGTGCCACACCTTGGAAAGGTAACTGAATTCTGAAAAGAATTTTTTCGTTTGACACGAAAGATTATTATTACCTGCACTTATGGGGCTTTTGTTTTGCAATATTTTCCATTTTGAAAAATGAATCTCACTGTTCTAATTTTTTTAGCGACATTTACAATCAACCTACTACGAATCCAGCAATACCCGACATCACCCTCTACGTTCCCATAACTACCCCTTTAGCGGAATCAAGAAATAAGCTTATCAAAGCGGCAACCCTTTTACTCGGTTTTCCAATTAAGCAAGTTGAATTTCGTTTACCGGCCTCGTTAAACCAGACTGATCAAAATTTTTTGTCCGGCTTTATTAATGAGGTCAAAGGAGGAATACTGCCATCAGAAATCACATTTGCTTGTAACAATTTTTATTTTTTATTTGAATTTTCCAATAACTATTCTCCAAGTGACCGTGATTTTGTTCAGAAGGTCTACGACTACTGCAGTTTTATTTGGAACCAAACGGAAGCTGTTGTATGGGAATTTGAATTTGATGAAGAAAAAGATGTCCAGGCGTTGACACTCAAAGTGATAGAAATTGAGCGTATTCGGAAGCAATTTTTACGGAGATTTCCTGGAAAATCAGTTATGCTAAGCATATATTTGCCTTTGATCGGCATTCAACCCTATACCTTGTACTGCAATAAGGGCGTTCATAAGCTGAATGAAAGAATTGAAGTAGTAGTTAATTTTGCTAGAATTTACAATATCCCAATCAACGTTAAATCTAGGTTTGCATGGTATTCACTTGGCCGGGTTGTTGATGAGCTGGACAAATCGAAGACTAAATATTCTGTTTTCGTCGCTCGGAATTATCCAGACAAGTTTTTGGCTGGGAAGTTCCAAACGGATCCATGCATTACATGGACGACTAGCATTCCAAAGGATGGAATAGCCATGAACACCAAATATTCAGGAACCGTGTTGGATATCAGTACTCTGAAAAATACTACACTCACCTCAGACGAGCTTCAAACTATCCTTCAATTTACTTTGCATAAGTTTGCATTGGTCGAGGTTATCCCTGGTTCAATCTCCGATATAAACATGCTTCTCAGCGTACTATCAGAAGAGAAATTTGTGAGCAAATTGCTGGCCCAAGAAACTCATCAACCAAATTTTTACTTTAGACTTGATTACAGGTCTTTGAATTTCGACAAAATTGAATTACGCCAGTTCACGGAGAAAGTTAGAAAGCTGATTTTGAAGCCCGTAGGTCTACATCTGAGCAATTGGGAGGACATTGAAAATGTTGAAGAGATTCATATAGATGACTTGAGAGCAAGTGGGATAATGGTAGGAATATCTCTTGAGACTTGCCTGGATGAAGTCAACGCGAACTTCCGGAATTTAAGGAATCTTCAGTGGTTCAATCATGTTGACTATTTATTGTGTAATATACAACATTCCCAAGAAATTACTAACATCCAGAAGTCTGAGATGGAGAAATATTTGGATACCAATTTGTACATCAAGAGGTATTTCTACAGGCTGTTCCCCAATGCGAGCAAAGAGATTTTGTTTCGATTAAATGCTGTACCAGCGGGATCCTACACATGGAACGAAGACAAGAAAGGCATGGAGTTCTTTAAATTCTATTCTGATGTTAGTCAATATGCAACTGCTTATCAAATTAAATTCTTCATGTTGCCTACATTTGATGGCGGGCATGTACCTGGAAGGAAGAATGGTTGGTGGAAAATCTTAAACTTCAAAGATTTAACAAACTCGTCCGTATTCATTGATAAGCAAGCAGGTAACAATCCGAATTTTATAACAAATTATTGAAGTTATTGTTTCTTCCTGAGTTGTGGATGCGATACATTGTGTTTTTTTTCTATTTTAGAATTACTTGGAGTTGAGCCTTGGCGACCTCCTCCAGATATTCCAGATCCTCTAAGGGACAATATTTGGTCTTTGTCTAGAATTGCAATTATTGTATTGGGTGTGATCATCGCTTTTTTAGTGGGAAGCTTCCTCTGTCTTCGAGCTCGTTATCAAAGACGATTTGCATTACTGAGCAAGAAGGAGGTTAATGAATTTCTAGAAGGTTGTGGAGATGAAAATGAGGAAGCATTTGACAACAGGAAGTTCCCAAAGGAATTCGAAATTCCCAAGAGTAAATTTCTGCTAGGTATGTAAGATGGAACAATCCATGTATAATCTTATTCTACATCATTGGATGGTTCAAATATAATATTAAATAGTATGTTCTGTATTTTTAAAGTGAACATTATAGGATCAGGTAATTTTGGCGTGATTTATGACGGAACGTTGTCCACAAATGGAACTGATAGTTTTCCCGTCGCTGTAAAAGTACCTAATTCAAACTGCTCAAAGGAGTCATTTAAGACTTTTCTGTCTGAGCTGAAAGTGCTCTGTTATGTTGGGAGTCATCCTCACGTTCTTGAGTTTATCGGGGCTTATACCAAGGAGATTGGAAAAGGTCAGGGGAATTTTAATAAAATAAAATTCTAGGTCACTTTGAAGTGATCTCGTATTTACTTGAGCAATTCTAATTATCCATTGTATTTCTCTGCCTCAGGAATTACATATATTGCAACCGAGTTGTGTGAGAACGGAGCCCTACTGGGATATTTAAGGAAACTGCAGTCGAAAGAGTTGCCGGAAAATTGTGATTCTGTAGCGGATGCGGTCTGTGGGAATTCGTCAGGGTATGAGATAAAAGTATGCGAATTTTACAGTAATCAAATTGTTTAATGATTGTGAGTGACAGATGTAACTTACTTAATTAGCAATATCAACCACACAGACCACGATGGAGGAGGATGCTCCGAAACGAATGAACAGCAATTCTTTGAGCTATGCAGGTTCTCTCATGAAATTGCATGGGGCATGGATTACATTGCCAGTAAAAAGGTAAATTCGTTCCTATTCAAATCAATCAATCGCAATGGCTATAACTTCAATATAACGACAGTATTAAAACGTGAAATGAAAGATGATCTCATCGGCGTATTATATGGATTTGTTATTTGTTTATTCACGATGTATGTAGATTGTCCATGGTGACTTATCAGCAAGGAATGTGCTACTGGATTCGGAACTTCGTTGTAAAATTGGGGACTTTGGCCTCTCCAGAAAACTTTACGGATACGAAACATACGTCAAGGAGACTTCAGAAGCGATGCCATGGCGTTGGCTCGCCGTTGAGTCCCTCAACCGGATGGAATTTACAACCAAGTCAGATGTCTGGAGTTATGGGATAACTTTATGGGAGATATTTAGTTTGGGTAATCTTATCAAGTAACCAGAGTTACACATATATTAACGGTTTTGATTCTGTTTTTTAATATAAACTTATTTATTTAGGGCGCATCCCATATCCTGGACTTTCTTGGACCGTTGAATTTGTGGAAGAGCTTGAGAATGGGCTTCGATTGTCGGCTCCTAAACTATCTTCCAGGGAAATGTAACTTGTAATAAAATTACATTAGGAAAGTACAATAACGATTTAAATAAAATTTTGATCCTTTTTTAAATTTCAGATTTGAAAAAATGTCAACGTGCTGGAACCTTGATCCTGAGCAGCGACCAACGTTCCATGAAATGGCCCAATTTTTCATTGCCTTTCGAGATGAACAATACATCCAACTTTAGCAAAACAGCCAGTGGGCTTCTCAAACGTTTGAAGAAATTTAACCATTTGTAATTTAATTAGGAAGATAAGCATGCTCCACTTTCGGGAAAATGGAAATGGAAATGCATCAAGGGAAGATCTATTCGGTGGTTCTGCATTAAGGAATGGAATGATTTTATGAGAACAAAAAATATAGTGTTTGATGATGATCTGGGTCTGAAAAAACTTACGAACAACATTAAAGAATACTTGATAGAATTTAGAAAAAATATTTATATATCTAATTAAGAATGTTTATTTATATTATGTTCTCGACTTGGCCTGTTAATGGACTTTTTTGTCTTATGGAAGCTAGAAGGGTCTTATATCAGGGAGAACAGTCTATGTATTTGGTTGATGTAGTTAACGTAATAAAGTTCAATATCAATTTCCAGATGACATCTTGTGCAATTATATTTTTAAAAAACTAGTATGGTATTTGTATTGACATGGATGTATTTGCCATGTGAAATAAATTATATCATCAGCATCCAACTCCAACCAAACCCATAAAGCCAAAAAGCTCGTAATAAACAACAGATTTCATAAATATCGGAAGTCTAATAATTTTGTTGTTTATGCAACAATTTTAAGCATGAAAGTTATATGTGTCCTTTGTTTACTTTTGAACATTTTAAACAAAAGCATAAACGGGAAAATGAAGGGGCACAATAATATATATTTTATTGGCGCCTTTTATTTATTTTATTTTTTATATATAAATTGCCTCCTCTTTATATATGATGACCTAGTGGCAACTAGGTCATGAGTAGAGTTAAATTAGTTATAATTTGACGAGACAAACCCTTCGACTTTGCCTTTCATTGTGTCTCGCCATTCAAATGTTAAATCTAATAAAAATTTAATATTTTTGTAGTGCTGGAAAGTCCTGCTGCATCCTATACCCTATATTTTGAGATGTGAGGCCCCAGTATATATTATCATTAAAAAATCCCATTGCTTAAATATCTTTCTATATCAACGTTCACTTCACATTATTCTATGTGTAGGACATACTTTAGCGAACAGTGAAAAAGTTGTGACATTCAGCGTGAAACAAGTATGCCTGATTCCATACATTGTATTCGTGAAATTTTTCAGCGGAATCGATTTCATGCTGAAAAATTTAACGTTCGTGAAAAACTTCGTACTACATTCGCGAAATTTTGTACCAAACGCTGAAAATGTCATTTCTTATGCTAGGTACGGACTTGGTCATTTCTCACGCTGAAATATTTATCGTAAAAACGCGATCTGCACGAGAATCAGGAATTTTTTCCCGATTCAGCTTATTTCACGATTGTGACATTCAGCGTGAAACAAGTATACCCGATCCCATGCATTGTATTCGTGAAATTTTTCAGCGGAACCGATTTCACGCTGAAAAATTTAGCGTTCCTGAAAACCTATGTACTACATTCAGCAAATGTCATTGATCAAATGTCAAATCAGCAAACGCTGAAAATGTCATTTCTCACGTGAGAACCCGAAGTGCATACAGCCCTTTAGCGTTAAAAGTGCATGGAACAGCTAGTAGCGTACTACCATTCTTTGTTCTTAGCCAAGTATCGTCAAATGACTTTGCTCACACCCACCGTTTCGGATGAAGTTTGAAGGAGTGTCACTTCAACTTCAATGGTCCAAAGCTAAGATATAGCTATAAAAGTCCAAAGTAGTGCACTCGCTAAGGGATCTGCCTATGTGATGCAATCTTTACTCTTTAGAATGATTACATGTGTGACGGATTTTGTTTTCCTTCCTGAGACAGCATTTCCATTCAGTCGAGTTCTACTCGAATGAAGCAAAGTTTTACTACTAGTCTGGTATGAGGCAGCATCCCCTAAAAGACATTCTTTGAGCTCTCCTGTGTCTCACAAGTTTATGAGTCATAAGTTATGACTCGTATCGTAACTCGTGTACAATAGATTTCTGGGAAAGGAATCAAAATAAGATTTCATTTTGTAAGTAAATACTACCTACAATCTTTTTTCATCCAACAAGGTTAAAAGTATAGGGAGAAAATTTCTTCCCAAGATGATAATACCCAATACCTTTGTATAGAAACAGAACTAATTTTCCAAAACTTCCTGTAAAAAGTGTCAGTTCATACATCATAATTTTTTGTCCTTCCGATAAGCAATGCAATCCACATGATAAATTAACCATTCTATTTTAACTCCCATTAATTGCCAAGAAATATGTCAAATGTAAAAGTTTCAAAGTGAACTTGATTTTGCAAGCCGGGTACAACGAACCATCACGGAGCAAGATTGAAATGCTGTCCTTCCGTAGCTGCTCAAAATTTTGGAAAGTGACATCAAACCGTGATTAGTTGATTAGTGAGTGATTGATTATATTCAATTTTGAACAGTTAATTGGTGTGGTTGAGTTGGGTGACAAAATGAATCGCTATGGGGAAATGGAAGCTCCTCTAGATGATCAAGCCCTGGAGGAGATATCCACTATACTGAAGTCGCTGACAGGGAATGGGTCTGTATCAAATCCTCAAAGATTGAATAATGATGGAGGTCCTTCTAAAACGGAAATGGAGCAATTCAAGAAGGACTTAATGGATCAGCGTACCCAGATGACGACATTTCTGGAGAAAATTGGGGAGATGGAAAAGGAAGTCGCTATTTTGCAATCGAAATCAGAGAAAAATGATTCGGAAATTGAGAATTTGCAATCACTGCTTGCATCAGAGCGAGAAGGCAAGACTGAAATGGAAGACAAAATCAATTGCCTTGATGCTACCATCAAAAACTTGCTTAATTACGTGAAGACCTTAGCCAACATAACTACCGCGACTGTAGAATCGGTCAAGGTGATCAATAAGGAGAAGAGACAGGAGACCTCCAAGGTGGACGAAGCAATTAAGGTATTGACCAAGGAAATTGAGTACAGGTTCACGAACGGGATGGAAAACCATGAAAGGTTGATCAATAATATCCAGAGGGTGCAAGAATCAGTGGAGGAACTTATAAAAGCAGTGGAGGAAAAGCATATCAAATCTGATACGCACCTCATAGTTTCTGAAACGGACAACGGTCCATCAGGGCAAATCCAGCAACTGTCGGAGTTACGTAATCCGGAAGTTTCTTTAGGGGATGATGGGAATAACAAGGAGGTTCTAGTAATTGCTTATGATGACGAAATGGAGGACGAAGCGGCACCTCAGGTACAAAAAATAATGTTATCCGGTGCCGTTGGACGAGAAATCGGCAGTAAAAACAAGGAAAGTTTGTACTGCGCTTCCTCAGCTACCGTACAAACTCAAAAGGTCACACATGCCGTTGACAATACTAAAAGAGGTGGAATATTTTGTGTTTGCGGACGCAAGTTCAATTCCAAGCAAAACCTTCATAATCATGTACTTTACCTCACTGCTACTGATGCCGACAAAAAGTTCCATTGCTCAAGTTGCCCTAAGCGGTTCTTGAGGTTGAGTTACCTAAATTTACATCTGAGAAGAACACATAAAATCAATACAAGCTGTCGCGGCCGTGGTTGCCGGAAGTGTGGAAAAGTATGTAAAACTCATAAGGAGCTTGCAACCCATTCTAAATCTTGCAAGTAAGTCACACTTTTTAAATTTGCTTTTCTTTTAAATCTCGTTGCGGATGAAAATACTTAACTGAAGATAAATTCACTGATGATTATCGATTTTCAAAATCATATTTGTATTTAAATTCCTTGTTTTTCTCTGTATACATATAATAGGGGTGGAAAAGTGGAGAAAAAACAACAGATTACCCGTTCTCGTCCTAAACCCGGAAGCGGGAAGACTCCTCACCACGGAAGGGACCTTACTCGAGCGAACCGTTGCCTGTGTGGGATGACATTCCGCGATAAGTGTGGTCGAAACAAGCACGTAAAGTATCATACTGAAAGGAAACATCGCTGCAAGTATTGCGACAAGAGATTCGAATTCCCGGGAAGACTATATAGGCATGTTCAAAAATCTCATGGGGATGAATTATCTGAAGGCGCAGCAGAAGTAGTGGACGCCGGCCGACATGAAAATACATGGGCTCCTCCTCCACCACAGTTAAGCTGTGTCCCAAAAGTCTCCGATGGAGGTGAAGGATACTCTGCGATGCCCCATCTGTGTCTTGAGTCCAATGTTCCAAATAATACCAATTTATTTCTAAAATCGTCGTATAACTAACATACAGTGTCTATGTCCAGTCCAGCCAGATCTGTTTTAAAAAATTCTTATTCTCGTGGGTAGGGTTGAATAAATGAGCTTGGAAATAGGATGTAAATTTTAGTGTATTTGAGATTCCATTTTTAGCTTAGATTTAGTTTATAACTTTTTTGCTTGCACTTTAATTAATATTAATGTTACACAAAGGGAAAATGCATATATGGTGGTGTGCCTACGTACATTTTTTTACATTTAATTATATGTATTTGTACGTAATTTATCCTGGAACTAAAGTATGTATGAATGTACCGCAGTGTTGTTTTCTGTATTTTTAGTACTAAATTTTAAGACTCAATTTATGTTCCGGTTTTTTGTAAGACAATCAGTTTGAGTTTAGTTGAAGGTTTACTATTTTTATAGTTACTCAAAGTAAACTACTATTAATAATAATTAACATATATGATTAGGAAGTAATATTGTTTATATGTCTACAAATATCTAAGTATCCCGTATGAGATTTGTAGCATTAACACGGTTAAGGACTGACTATAGGCTTGGAATTAAATTAATGTACATAACTATATAATTAATGAAAGAACATAGAAAAAATTTGAAGTTTTGTGTAGGAGCTTATAAATATTTCAAAGTGTTAAGTGTAAGAGCATAACAGGAGACTAAGAATTTTGAAGTGTTGTGTAGGAGGATATAAAAAGACTAAATATTTTAAATTCTTAATGAAATTTAACCTCTCCCTTACTTCCACACTGTTGTAAAATGTAGGTCAGATTGTTACATTATATTTTCTCCCTGTTTGGGCTTTTTGAAATTTTCTGATTAATAAAGCTCTCAATTTAATATAGAATAATTCCAATATCAAGAACTTTTCAACCCGTTTTTTTTTAAAGTGAAATACCATGTCTTACCTGTGTATCAATTTTAAACTCGTGTGGGTCATCCAGCGGTTATAGCCCGAATTACCCTTAACATGTGGGCAAGAAAATTTTGCAACGCACTGCAAAAATAGTACAAGATTCCAAGAATTTCTCAATAAAGGCTTTGATCTGAAAATACTAGAAAGATTTCTGGAAAGAATATTGGAAAAAAGCTACTAAGGTGAACAAAGAGCCACTTCTGTGAAAATAGCTTTCTCTGGCTAAAGATGGCTCTGTTATGGAGAATTCCCGGAATGCAGAACAGAGCAGCAGCAAACAAATGAAGGTGTTGAAACTAAAAATCAGACAGGGGCTATATGATCTGCTGATTTCTAACCGATTTATTTGCGTCTATAAAGTTTTGCATCATATCTTGTTCTTTGATCACCAGTCGATCTAGTATTTCGTCACTAAAATTCAGCCAATGACATAATTTTTTAAGTTCTACCAGAAGCATTAAACTCTTTTTCTGTGCCTGTTAATATCTGTTATAGTGGAAGTAGATGTGCGTATACTAATACTCAATTACTCAATGGCTAATTTTTATTTTAGAAAACATCCAGCCGTTAAAGTCGAGTATAGGGATATAAAAGATACTTATAACTAAAACTACTTACAACTTGACCTTTTTTGATTTTTTAAATGAAAATTGCTTATATAACTACATTTTTTTAAAACACTTGGAAAATAAAATCATGTACCTTGTCAAAAGCATATCATGATCATCTTCATATCATGTTGAGTTTTTAAATTCACTTCGTTTTCATATCATCGTCACCAATTCATCTCACCCTGCCATTATATCACCACACAAAAAAAACATTACTGCTTACTGTAACTACCGACTGGTATTTCCCTTAGTGTTTCCTTCTCAACTCGTTCTCATCCTCCCTCTCTCGAAATTACAATCAGTTGCTCTTTTACACATGTATCCATCCCTCTTTTTTGTTGAAGCAACTACCAGTCAATATGGAGCTCCAAGATCCTCCACTCACTTCTAGCTTCCCTGCTCTGGTATAACTCTCAACTCGCATTTCTCTTCCCACCAACAAACCCATGTTAGTTGGCTAAACACTGGTGAAGTACGGAAAGAGGATTCCTCATCACCAGCCATGACTTTCAACCACTTCTCCTCTATCACTTTCTCTTCCGAGGAGCCAGGCATGAGAAAACCATATAGGCATCTGCAAACCACCAGCATAATGTCATACAGAGAGTGAGGCACATGAAATGAGTCAAGTGAACAAGGAGCATCAGTAAACCGAGTTTTGTAAGTAAATCGTTGGTGGTGGATCGCATCTTCTCCTCTCCCACCTACGAGCCCAGCCACCACTTATATCTTCCCCGTCGCTCGTTTCTCTCTGTTTTGTTCTTTGTCTAGGAAAAACAAGACAGAAGTCACCCGTCTCCCGTTTTTCTCTCCTTTCCAATTCAGGAAGATAGTGAGGAACAGCTAGGAAATCTCAATTTGTACGGAGGAGAGGATCAGGATCATATCACGTCTCATCTCATCATATATGAAACGGTTTTTCCCCGTTTGAAAAAGTACGTTTGGGCTGGTGGTGCATTGGTGTGGTGGTGGTTAGCATACTTCAATTCCGTGAAGGTTTTTTCTCTCTTTCTTTTCAGCCGATTTTCACCCAAAAAGTTGAGTGAGAGGGTGGAAGTTGGTGTTGGTTCTCACGCTGGTTTCTCTAGTCACAACTGAAACAACCCTACGCGTTTTGCTCTGAATTGTGCGTTTTTATAAAGAGATAATTGGTGCTGTTATCTTATTTAGTTTTTGGTAAAATACTAAGTGTGAGTGGTTTCATTGGGTAAAGTCGATTTGCTAAGAGATAGAGATTGGGCTGAATCCGGAACTAAACGTTTTATGGTTGTGAGGGAGAAAGAAAAAAATGGGGCATTGTAAGCCTTTTTCTTTAATCTTGTAAAATTGTCTTCCTACAAAGTTGAGATGGATGAATAAGGAAAGGGGAATGGATTTGTTTTAGAAAACTGTTTTGGGATGCTGTTTTGTTGTCAAGTGGAAAGAGTGAAAAATAGTAATAAAAGTTGTGTCATTATGATTGAATAGATTTATCTAAAGTTATTGTATATACTTAAAATTCTATATTGTTCGTCTACATCTATATTTCAATCAACATCGGTCATGTTTATGCACACAAAGTTGCAAGTAAGTTCCTTCCTGATATGTGTATGATTTTAAATTTGTAAATGTATGAATTGAAATTAAGTTACATCCCCGCAAGGTGTTCAATTTCGTGTCTTTTATTTGTTTTGTTAAAATTGGCTTTCGATAGAAGTAAGTCAATGAAGCAGGAAATAGGAGGATGTTTTATATTTTAAAGAAAGAAATTAGATGTCACGTGTTACACGGAAGATAGATTGTTTGCTATCAACTCTTCGACGGATGTAACTAACTGTTTATCTGTATTTAACCATATAATTCCCCACTAGAAAACTCTGCTCCTGTTTATGGATGATCTCTGTTTGACTTTTTAATTTGTGACAGTAATATGAGAAATCCTTACTTATAAAATTATCAACTTTAGGTAGCAATCTCCAAGTCCAAAATTTAGGTGAAACATCCCCCTTCAGAAACTCACGAATTGGTGAAACAAAGACAGACTTTTTTTTTCTTAAATAAGCAGTCTAATAAAAAATATTGATGGCTTTCAACGTTCCAATTAATCATGTTATTGATTTAATATTTAATAAGAACAAGTAGTCTAATTGGCAAAATGAATGGAAAATATATTTGTTTTGATTACCTGATGTGATTGACAATGTTTGCCGCCCCATAAAAAAATCAGTCTTTGCTATAATAGACTTACGGATTAAATTTAGCTGAACGAACATAATGCCAAGCTGGCAAAACATAACAATGATTGGATGGAACTCGCTTCTATTATAAATTTGTCAGTCAAATCGTACCTAAAGTATTTAAAAAGTCAATAGTATAATCATACAAAGTACAGAGTAAGGAAGCTTCTTTTCTTGGTTTATTCAACCAAGCCCAGTGATGCTTATCGCTTATCATTACTAGACTTCTTTAGGTCCTTGTATACTCTCTGAATAAAAAACCAACGAAGTTTCAATATTCTTGTTCCGAAGAACATTAACCAAAGTAAAATATGATTAACCTGGATAATAAAAAGTGTCTCTACTTAAGTTTGATGAAATTACACAAAGAGGAAGTCGAAACCCGGATTAACCTGAAGAAGATCTGATCCCAGGGTTAAAATTAAATAGGCGTGTATTTACACTCCTGTCATGTTTCCATGCTTACTCCAGACGGGCAACCGGTATTAAGGGAAAGATGAGAAAACAATAGAGAAAATTAGAGAGCAAAAGCCAACGCAATCTTCCATGAGCCAACTTCATGGCATAGCTTTTGGGTTGGGCAAAATAGGCCGTGGTTTTCGCATCCAATTTTAAACTGCCCGTTTTTTTCTATTTCTCTCTCTCTGTTTTTCGAATTAGAAGTTGAAGGAAAAGTGAGCCCTAGTAAGTTAAGTTACTTTAGTTCCAGTTACTTATGTGGAAGGCATTGGACTTAAGGGGGAGAAGACAAAACGACATACACAAAAACTCGACGTCGACAACGTCGGCATTGAGATATATTGGAGTGTTTCACCGGAAGAAACTTTTGACTTTTGGGGTTCGCTAATCGTAAGTTATAGAGTCGCCTTGTATGTATTCACAGTTTACGCCACTCCATGTCCCCCTTCCCTTTCCCTCGTTTGCCTAGTCTTAACTTTTTTTAAAAACTCTTCTTTCCCCTGTAAATGACTACTGGTGTCGGTGTCCCTGAGTTTTTGGAGGAGTGAAAATAAGTAAGTAGTGGAGAGGACTGGAACAGCAGTAACATTAGAATAACCCTCGATGAGAGAGTGAATAGTATATGATATCGTAGTCCAACTTGGCACCGAAGACCAAAAGAGGCGAAAACTAAGTAAAGGGAGTAAGTGAAAAAGGAGTTAGGAGGGAATATGGAGACATGAAAATAGTGAGACTAACAGATAGTTACATAGTTTTCACCCGATTTGAGTTCCGTTATTGTTCTCTTTGTGGGTCCTTTCGGGCTTTCTAAATAATCTATGGATGGAAAATTTTCCCACTTCTATCCAGATTTCCATGCCCACTTCCACCACCACCATATATCCATATCCATATACTAAATTTTAGGTGACTCAATTCTTCTCCTCTTCCTCACAACCCGGAGAAAGTGAGAATAGTCTGAAATGTTTGGAAAATAAGTAACTATAAAAGCGCATACATAACCCTAACGTTTCTTACACTTTGTCAGATGGCAAAAGTGCAACCCAAAAATAAAATCTCATCTCCCTCTGCGTTTCCCTCTTCTTCTCACACTTACATTTATTAAGGAAGTGAAAATGAAAGAAGGAGAGAGAGGGAAGGAAAATAGAGAGGATTTCGCATTACCTAATATGCTCTCTATATGATATGGAGTTTACAGTCATTTTGAAGAGTGAAAGAAAGGAGTTGAAACAACAGTGGAGAAAATTTTTTTAGAGGGTAAAATACTTCCCCAGCACTATATCGAAGTGGAGAACATTGTCCATTTCCAACTTTTTCCTGAGCTTATGTCCGACTTGAATATGCACGGAAACATTTAGTACTTTTAGTTACTTATTTGGACAGTAAATGGAAGTTATGAAGGAGCGGAAACTGTGTCTCCCCGTTAGTTGGGAAAACTTGCATTTGGCACTTACTTCATTCCGCCGCCGCGTCACTTACTCACATTACCAACTTCACTGTCAACTGACTTACACTCCCTCCATTTTATATACGGGGGGAAATAGAGAGGTACGACACATTACCAAATTTATTTCTTAAATATGAGTGCAACTCGGAACGGGAGATGAGGATGGAGACCCATCTACGATTTATGGAGGGGGAGAAACTACTACTGCAAAAATTTAGTCATCCACTTAATTTTGGCATAGTCACTAGTGTAGAAAATGGGAACCTAATTCTAATGACATTTCTTTTTTTTCAAATTCTCTCTCCCGTTTGTCCTCGAAGGAAGTGCTAAGCAAGAATTTGGCAGTGTGATCTTTGACTTGAGTCTATGTGAAAAACACTTTGGAGAGGAAAATAACTTTGCAAAAAAAGTAGAATTGATACTGATGGTGGCGTTGAAATTACATTTTTATTAAATGTCGACCCTCTTTAGACTTTGTGTGATAATTTAGTGGATAAGTAAGTAAGGTGAATAAAGTAGTCAAGTTCAAGTCCATATAACTGGCGTTAGCAATTATGAATAATTTAAAGAAAATGGCAATTGTTCTCCATCCAAGTTTAGATGTGTATGTTATTCTGCTATGATTATATCATCAAAGCTGTATATTTTGTGGATTGTAAATCACGAATGCGATCAGGATTAGATGCAATTGTTCCATTAAAGCATTTCATGTGAGACAAAATCCGACTAGATGACGGTGTGGTGCGATGAATGATAGGTGTAAAGCGTCTTATGATATGATGAAGTGGCACGCTCGCATTAACAAGTAGTTGCTAAGAGCCTTGTTTCTTTCGTTTTAAGCCAAGATTTTTTATATTTTTTTTCTTAAGTCGCCACAGTAAAAAAAACTGTGGACAGACCACTCATCGTTCGTGCATTCAAAATCCTTCATGTATGTTATTTGAAGACTACCCATCTTGGTCGTAAACGTTCAATGCTCTGATTATCAAAATATTGGTGGTAATAACAATGGAAGCAGTAATGTTTTATATTTTCAAACCAATAAGATTTACAATCCAACTGTTTGTGGATTTGCCATCTGAACGCCAATTTACTATAAACTTGGTGTGAATATAAAAGTGGGAATGATCTGATTAAAATGTAACCCTTTAATCGTCGGTTTTGACGAAACTTTATATCACCCTTAGAATATGGAGGAGTCCTCTTATGTGCCCAACTCCATTCCACCATCCCTGGTCGTTTTCTCTCAAGCTGGATACGGTGATACGATAAGGATGCAAAGGCCGTTTGCATCGCAAGTAAGTTGGATTAGCTTTGATATTTTCATTAACACATGAAGCATTTGTTGATCTGATAGAAATAGAATGGTATTGATGTTCAGTGGTGTCGATGACAGTGTTATAGCCATAGCTATACATGTAAATTATTTGAATTAGTGATAATATTTAATTCTCAGTGAAACTTTCCTGCTTTCCCAAATAATGTCATAGAGCCAAGTGCACATTTTTCTCGACATATAGTTTCATTTCAGCTACAAAACCACTTAATATATTATAATATTAGACTTTGGTCGGAAAAGACAAAGGAAATTAAGTCAATTAATTTTCTCATTTTATTCAGTTCAAAATTATTTCCATGGGATTGTCCTCCTAAAATATTTCACCCCTTTCTCCTCTCTCAACACAGCCAACTCGACTCGACAATCAAAAGTGTTAAAATTTCGGTGCAATTCAATTCAGTCCCATTCAACTCAAGTCCATTTCCTTCCTCGTGGGTTGCCTGCTTCATTGGAAGTATCAATTGTGTCTTGAGGCTGTCGCAGGTTCCCTCCATGTACATTGTTCTGAGAACTCCATGATGATGATACGACCACGTCGTTTTCATTTTATTGACTGTGTCGAGTGTAAAACAGAAGTTGGTTGCCTGTCTCATTGAAGAAAACAAAGAAGAGACGGGAACAAGCTTTTCATCCCATTTTCCTTTCTTGTAATGATGGGAATGTGTAAAATTCTTTGGAGGAGGAGCAGGAGCGGAACTTAAGTAAACGGTTTCTTTTGTTGGGAACATCCTAATAATGGTATCTCCTTTCCTTAAGTTCTCCCTATCACCTTTTGTGTCTGGAACTGGGAATGAGAACTCCTCGGGAAAGTAACTAGTTTGAAGTGGAACATTAGTTGGGTTTCATCATCATCACAATTTAAAACAATGTCCTTGCATTATTGTATCTGTCCGTTCCGGAAGCACTGGTGAATGGAATGACATCGTGGAGGAGTGACAAGGACAACTATCTTCCCGCGTTATAAATGCATGCATAATAATTTCGAGCATTTTAAATTATGCCATACGCATGCACATGCATAGTGGGAAAGGTGAAAGAATTTCGATCTACTTTGGAAAGTACAGGGCATTAAGGACACAAGTTATGGTAGCTCTGTGCTCAGACATTAATTAAAAGCTCTCGCTAATAATGTTGAATTTAGTTAGGTGGAATCATGAGGATGTCGAGTCGTTTGTCTCCTATTATGAACTCTTAAGATTTCCCTAAAACATTCTGAAATGATACGCTTGCCAGGTTGGAGCCGTTCAGTTTTCTTTTTAACTTACAACTGTGTCAAAATGTGATACTATATGTAGCTATTGTATAAAGATATAGCGAGGTGGTTTGGTGTGCCAGAAAACTCTGTTTTACTTTCACATTTTACACTTGTGCCTTTTACTTAAAAAGCTATTCAGGAAAAAAGCATAAGATTATTATTGCCAGGGAGGAGAGACAGGGCAAAGAGGGAAATGGAAGGGAGAAATCTTGTAGCCTGTCTTGTAAGTTGGGAGTAAAGTGAACATATTTTCTCCTCCAAACCGTTATATCGTGAGGTGATGTACTTGGAGTTGAGGGAGGGAAAGCGGAAACAGTGAGCACTGTAGTGACAGCCAGTCTTTACACTAATTGCCTCATAATCCGGAGCTCTCAAGTGATATTATTGCGTCGACAAAAGACTACTGCAGCGGTTCTATAACTCACATAAGAAAAAGCCATGCATACCAATCAATACAAGATCTTTTTCGGCGCACAGCATCATCCTCAGCCACAATCGCACTCTGCTCTTTTGTAGAACTCGACATGGTGCAAACTGCGACCAACTACAGCACTGTCACACACAACCCACCCCGATTTACTCCCTTTGGCTTCTGCCAGAGCTAGACTTGCAGCAGGAGGAACATATATCTACCCAAAGTCAAGTCAACAGTCAACCCCTTTCCTTTAGCAGAATCCATAAAGTGTTCCGACGTTTTTCCCCTTGAGAACCCCCAATAGAAAATATTTTGTAGGGAAACCCAAACCGGAAATAATAATAATTGACCGGTAAAGTAGAATCTATGAATGGGATATTAGACCAAGGTGGAATTTTAATGGTTCAAATAAATACGGATGTTGAAGGGAAGGGAGTTGAGCTGAGACGTGAAAACTTACGCAATTTCCTTCTAATCCATTTCCAATATATTTTCATATGGCAGGGGCTACATATTTCCAGGAGACTACGATGTAACTACAGAGTTCATATCGTATACTTTATGAAAATGAAATAAATTGAGTTATGAAATTTTCCGCGTGGTTTTACAGAAGCACCATGAAAATATGGTTTTGAAACAAAAAATTATGTTTACATTTTAGGGGACGCTAAGGAATATTAACAGTTTTGGTGAGTATCGATGTGAATATTAAAAGATGGCAGTTATTAACATTCCGCTGTAAAATATAATTTGTTGGAAAGGGAGGAATAAAGATGCTTATTGCATCGGTAAAGGGATTTAAGGTGGACAGTAAGAATAAGTAAATGTGGCTGGTATGGGTAAGGCTTGGTATGTACAGTTGTCAGTTCTTTATTGCATGCACGCATTCCACATTCCACAGTTTTTATTCGGAGGATCTCTGAAAGGGAGAGGAAGTGACGGGAGAGCGTATTATTTTGTATTTTTGTCACGTCCCAAAAAGTAGCAAAATAATTGTTATTGAAATGGTACATGTGAATGGGAGGATAGTAGCCTGGAATGTGAATGTTTCCTATTTGAATTTATTTTTTAACTGATATTTTCACTTAAGAAAGGAGTCTTGTATAGAATATATAAAGAGTGTAGTAGTGCCATGTCAAATTGAACCATTTCTTGGTTCATCAGATCAAATATATTGATTTCCAACAGCCTGAATATTTTTCCGAAAGAATGGCTCAAGTAAGTAACGTTATGAAGACGAATGTCGATGGGAAGAATGATGATGATTGGGAAGAAGTAATGCGTAATGTTTATGATTCTATAAAGGAAAATATTTTGAATAATTGGCAGGATGGAAAGGATCTGAATCTAGCAAACCTCTCTCCATCATCCTTCGGACTCCGTCATATGGAATCATACGGAGGGCTTCCAGCTCAGCTAGTTCACTTACAAAATCCATTTCTCCACCCGGCACTGGAAGCCCGATTACCATTCGGGAGTACTGGAGCGTTCAGACCAGTGGTGACATCATCCACCACTTCCACACCAACATCATCCGCAGAAGAGCGAATAAATGTGAAAGGACTATCATCCGCTTTCACAGCTGCAAATCTTGTCAGCAACCGTCGAAAGCTTGACTCCATTGTTGAGAATGTCACAGAGCAACAGCATCACCAAAGTGGGAGATCCCGTGGCTCTGGAGGAGGCTCACTCCCCCAGTCCCAGCAAAATGATCAAACTGGATACTCTCAAGGAAGTGGTGGCGGTGTTATTAATTTGGACAAGTCAGCCTCGTCCGGCACAACATCGGGCTTCATGAATGGGGGTCAGTCAAGACATAGATCTTCTTCCCCATCTAGTGTGAATGCCCATGTGCCCAACAACAGCAGCTCCCCTTCTGTTAAGCAAGAGGATCGGGATCGGGCTGATGAATGTATTGGAGATGATCGGGATGGGAATGGGACTCCACACTCGGATGTCACGGAAAGGTCCACGCCGGAGGAACATCCTTCCAAAAGTAAGCAATAACTTAATTCTTTTATCTCTCCTTGGCACGATGGTCATCCACCAAAAGGCTGACGTCGATCACTCTGAGGTCATGTCCAATCTAATATTACCCTCACATGCCTCAATCCTGGCAACTGATACTGGTATACCCATCAAATCCATATTCCAGTTCAATTACTTTATCATTCATATTGTGCCCCTTATCAACTTTCATAATCTTTTCCAACAACCACTTCTTAAATAATTGCATTCTGATTGCATGACGCATATGCTACAGTCTCCGCATCTGTATTTTATTAGCTAATTACACAGCCGATATTTTATATCTGCCAAAAGCGTTTGAGCAGGGGTCAAGACAAGGATGCTCCAATGACTCAAATGCTTCATTGTTCCTGGAATAAGTCACTTCCCGTTTCCCAATCTGCCTAGCAAAATAACAACACAATAAGTGACCTTTTTACTTGGGAAAGTTAAGGAGAGGAGTCAAAGTGACTAACAAAACTCAACAACAAAGGCGGTCACTCATGATCATAGTATGTGGGTGATGGAGAGGAGAGGAAAAAAGGATTGGATTCTTTCTTACAAATATTCTCATGTCCTTAGCCAGCATCACTTCACTATATACTGGGACTGTTTCCCCACATACACCAATTTCTTTTTCCTCCTCTCAACAAAACTTTCATTCTATTCATTTGTATCGTTTTTGGGAGTGTTGTCTGGGGTTATTTGTACAGTCGGACAACTTGTATATTTTCTTTCGCCTTCCTGTCAGACTCCATTTATCCTTGAGAGATAAATAAGAGGAGAAAGCACGGAAAGATTAGAACATATTGCAAAAATCGTGTGCGTAAATATTACAATGATATAAATAGTTACATAATAAAATACGTTATTTTTGTGACTTTTCTCATTTTTTTTAAATTATGGACTATAACGTTGGGAGTTTAAGTACTTGAGTTCCATATTACTGCAGTTGTTATATTGTACTTAATGATTAAAGTTAACTCAATTAATGCATTTAACTAGCAGATAAATATGTATCATTTCAATCCATTAAAGGGAAAATATTCACCCCATCAGAACTTTGCGCCAGTATCGATATCGACATCTTTGTCTGCAAGATTTCTTCTCAAAATGCCAAGTAAGTAAATCTCCTTTTCATAAATTGGCGACAAGGGTGACAGCCCTACAATCAAATATTCGATGCGGCCACCACTCCTTATAAAACAACTGTAGCTCCTCCACAGCCTCATTCTTGTCCTTGTAATTGTGTGGATGATTCCAGCCAACTTCTTTCCCGAAAGGAGTTGAATAAGTTGTTGAGAAACCGGGACCGAGGGATAGAGATGCATAATGGAAATGAAAAAAATGGGAAAGTGGAGGTTGTTTTCGACTGTCGGATGAAGTCCGTTGTTGATCTGACACGTAATTTCATTATCCTCGTCTAGTTTCGTTTGCCCTCTCCATAATTTTTTCCCCTCTCTTGAGCTGGATTATATGTATTTCCCAGTATTCGTCTTTATATGAGCAAGCGGGAAAGGGACATTACTCGTTTAGCCAGTGTAGCAAATCGGGGGAAAGGGAAAATTTAGTGGCAGAAGGAAAAGAACAACAAACAAGCATTATGAAATGAGCATAGCTTTAATGTCCATGTGTACATAACATATGTACACAGGGTGTGCAAACTGCAAAGATTGAATGGAGAAGTTAGGGGAAAAACAGCCAAGTTTATACTTTTGTTTCCACTCCTCAACTTGAGGCTCCTTACACTTAACTGACAACCATTAAAGCTTACAATCCGGCTGACAAGGAAGAAGTTTAACAGGCACTTTTGGATTTTTCTCTCTTTAGTTGTTTAGCAAGGGGTGCTCCTCCTGCTCAAAGATGATGATGATGATCCTTCCATCTTATTTATGCCAATGCACCAATACTTACACTTAAAGCAAAGGAATAAAAAGTAAAGGGAAGTAATAGTAGTTATTTCTACTAGTCCCATCACCATCACAACTAGTTACAATTAGAGTTGTGGGGATGACCGTGGTCGTAGCTCTTTGCTGGCTTTATCTCCTCCAACAATGTTCCGTCCCAGTGGTTTGTACTTTGGTCTTTGCTTTCTCTTTGAGTCAGACTGGTTTAGATCTAATAAGGAAAACAGATCCAACTTTGGTGTCGTGTCATACAAACGTCTGTCGGTAGTCTCGTTTCTTGACTCTTTTTTCCTTCCCTTATGATACGATTAGCTTAACGTGTGCATATAGAGAAATGAGACGGGCAGCAAAGGTCTACTTATCGTCAGAGCAACTTTTAGCAAGAGAAAAGGATCAAGAAACTGCAACAAAAGTTAAAGACTAATGCTGTAACTAGTGGAACACCAGTGTAGAGGGGTAACCAGATGGACAGCTATGTCAGGATATCGGAGTGAACCGGAGAAATTTTTGTTACTTAGTATTTACAAGTTGGCTATCATATTAATATGGACATTTTCATTAGAAACTGCAACACATTTTCATAATTTGGATACGTAAATATAATTAATTGTTTTTTGTAAATTTTTTGCTTTCTCTTGAGTCTTTCCTTGTAATTTGATGTCTATCTGAAGGAGACACCACTTTCTGAAAATTTACACCCCTTCCAAATGTGTCCATGTAAAACTCAAGTGGGAATGCTGAAAGACACTAGCTAAGCGGGGATGATGAGTCCATGTGCTCTCCCACCCCATCCTATATAGTTCATTTCAAGCTTGTTAGCGGAGGGGGTGAAGAGACTTGTGTAACGCATCATTATAAATAAAGCTTGAGTTCAGATGAGCATCACATCGTTCTACTTCCACCGGCTCGGTGGTTAATGTAAAGCACACTGTGACAAGAACGTATAAAAGTCTAGTTTCCTCCAAGAGAATTTATAGCATCGGTGCAATGACAATAATGACAATGATGGTACAACTTGTTCAACCTGGCTGAGGCTTCGAATTAACAAGGAAGGAGGGTAAGAAAACGCAACCTTTTCCCTTGTTTCGTTTCTTTCTTTAATTGTGAGTGAAGCTAGTGGGGGAAACGTAACGGAAAAGTTTATTACTTGAAAGGTATCTTAAATTTTGCCGATTCCATTTATTTAACCCTGGTCTTTAAGTGAAGTAACCTTTGCTTAATTATAGAATGCATAGTTCTAGAAATGCTAAATGAACATTTGAGCAAAATTTTGCAAGAAAATCAAGTGTCGTTATAATTTTCTTCCTAATTAACCAATCCAAATATTTAACTCCAAACGATAACTACAAATGTTGACAAGGAACTTGCCCAGATATATATTTCTCATTTCCTCTCATGTACTCTCCCACACGAAGCTAATTTTTTTGGAGGAGCAGCACCTCCTGTCACCCCATCACATAAAAAGGGGAATACATGGGGTCATGTCATATTGTTTTATGTCTTGACTTCCACTCTCTCATACAATCAGCCCAACATCAACCAAGGAGTGGTGAAAGTACCGGAGAGAGTACAAGCAACCAGAGTAAAACTTATGACTTGTTAGAATTACCCGAAGACTTCACAGGGAAAAAAATCCTCAAGATCGAGGGGAGAACTCAGACCCGAAAAAAAGCCCAATGCCATGCCAAAAAGGGGAGATTTCTTATTGTTCCCAGGACTGGTAACGTCTGTGTTATATTGGAGATAGATGGATGGGAAGTAATATGTGATGATGTAATAACGACTTGAAAAAAAAAAGATTTGAGAGACTCTCATTTTCTACCCTATCCAAACACGGGGAGGAAGAAGGAGCAAACTAAATCTAGCCAAGTGGTTGCTGATATGACTATATCGCCATCTCTCCTTCCCTCCTGCTTACAATAACATAATAATAAATATAGAGATAGTTACACTTTGTTTTATTGTATATACACTCATAAACAACGGAAATCAAGGGAGGAAGGAGTGGGATCTTATGGGGAGTAATAGGCTCATAAGTATTTTTTTCTTGTGAAGCGCCAAGTCAATGGCTGATACCTCTGATGGAGTGGCAGTTTAGGAGCAGTTATAGTCCTATATCGCTTATGGGATGTATCTTAAGTACGATTTTTTTTAACTATTTAGAAGAGCTTCAGCTCCTATATTAGCTGTCACCCTATAGCTGGTATAGTAAGTTGTGGTAAAACTGTTCAACAAGGAAAGAGTAAGTGGGAGCGTGGATTTTTGACGACGTAAAGGAAAGCAATAAGTAGTCTCCTCAAGATAGACGGCTTTACTTTGTTCCCCGCAAATTGAGACAAGAGGGCGAGAGCACCCACACACGCATCTCATCACACCACAGTATAGAGTTTTTTTGGGGGGTTTAAGTAAAAAGTATGACATGAGGAAAGGCAAGAAGACAACTGTTAAGAAGCTAATGCCTACAGTCTTCAGTGCTGGTATTCAATACAGTCTTCATGGTCATCATTATCGTCCATGTTTTATGATGATGTGGCCTATTTTAACGGGATGATCGTTAGCTATAGGGTATTAATGTCGCTGTCAACAAACTGGGCTTATTTTAAGATGCTTTTTATTTGTCATTTTAAAAAATCATTGAGATTTACTCGAGATTTATAATTTGGGTTGGTTTAATAGATAATTATATTTTTTGAATTGATGGAGTTCTTTAAAGGTTCTGCATGTGAGGCAATTGTAATTGGTAAGTTTAATTTTTAATATGTATTACAATTGTTAAAATATATACATATTTTAAACTTTTAAAGAACATTAAGCTCTCATTACAAATCAAGAAGTATTCAGTAAAAGAAAAGTTTCTTCCGTAAAAATTAGGATAGTAATCAACTTATCTATTATAATACAAAACTATTCACAATCATCCACATCTGTAGCAATAATAGAATTTTGTCCAACAATGTTTTTCAGCATTGTCTCTGTTTTTAGCATAGGTTGAACCTAGAAACCTAGCTTATCACCAAAGTGACTGAATTCCACCCAACCAGAGAAACGTCCACAAACTCACATCCGCTATCTCCGCTTAAATGGCTGGCCTTCAGAAAATATAAACAAAATAATCTTTCAAATCCCTTGATAATACTCGAGCTCGTAACTATACCATAAAAACTCATTCATGTCAACCTCAACCATAAACAATGAATATACCTATATTCATATCCCTATCCATTCTACAAGGTATCACTATCCTTATATGAGCACATACAAATGCGAAAAAACAAATATTACGAAATCTTTCCCAGATTCTTTTTATTCCTCCTGCGCACTTCCTAACTCAACGATCCGCAAAACGACCAAAAATGACCGGAGAAAGCTAATATAACAAATATTATGGTCATACATGGTCCAGGATGATATAAGGTAACTTCCAAGTGACCATACCATACCACTGGCATGCGGATGATAAATTCCAGCGGTTGCAATAATCTGGGAGTGGTACACGAAATAAAAAGGGCTTTGACCACAGTTATCATCATGACGATATATTTATGAGAAGCACCACCACCACCACCACCACTATCACCCTCCCCATCCAGCTTTTGGAACAACGCTCATTCTTGTAATAGTAATAATGTATAAATTTATGTTCTCAGA
This sequence comes from Lepidocyrtus paradoxus, assembly GCA_034696885.1. NCBI lineage: Eukaryota > Metazoa > Arthropoda > Collembola > Entomobryomorpha > Entomobryidae > Lepidocyrtus > Lepidocyrtus paradoxus. Next base: position 5,074 of record JAQGAH010000584.1, on the reverse strand, counting down.
ATATTGGTGGTGAGGCGACGGGGAAAGGAGAGTCTAGCCCTCCTGAGGACTTCTCATTCTTTCTCTCTCCCGAAACAACTCCAGCCGGGTGTTCTTTTTACTCTCCGTGTGGAATGGAGTGAAAGTCAGTGTTGCCACTAATAATAATAGTAATCGTCCTCGTCATCATCATTATTATCATGATCAACAACAACACTCCTTATGCCCCTTTTCCTCTCCTACGGAAACAATATCATAACAAGTTGCAATAGTTCCACAAAATAAATAAAGGTAATGATTGCATTCCTCTTCCGCAGCATTCCAGTTATCAACTATGAAAGGGGGCATATGGCTGTATACGGAATATGAATTGTAATTGGAAGTTGGTTATGCTCATAGCCCTTCCTGGGGCTATTCCCCAACACGTAATATTTTTGGCCGCCTCTCATATCATCGTCACAATATAAAAGGACATTTACACCTTATAAAAACCGCTGTTAACCACTAAGCACAACCATCCCAACAATAGCTTCATGGGTAGAAGAAAGGGATGATGGTTTCATGAAATGGTCTCCTTTTCCCCACTTTCTCCCACGTTTTTTTAATTTTAAACAGATTCATAAAAACCTCGTGGAGGGGGTAGTGGGAAATCTGACCTTACAAAGCCAAAGTCGTAAACTCGTAGTTTGGTGAACAGGTGAAATAAAATGTGGGATTCCTTCCCCTTTCCCTCGTCATTAATATTATAAAAAACAGAAATAAAAGTATATATGCATAGGAGCCAAGCCATTTTCCAATGTTCCCACATAGTAAAAGCGATACAGCTACCCAAGTGGAGGGAGTGAAAGAGTGGAGCTCATATGAATGAAATGAATGGATGAATGAAAATGGAAGACGGTATTCTACAAAGGCTCTTTTCTTTTTATATATCCTTTAGGTGGGTATTTAATCGTCCTCATTGTTAAATGATTACATTTACTGTTGTTATCACATCACCACTTATTAAACAGTAGTAATAGTGCCGCTCCAGAGTAATAATGCTGATAGTTTTGCGGAATGGGTTGAGAAACTAAAGAGGAAAAAGGGAGAGGAGTGTAAGCAAAGAGCAATGGAGCTCCACCGTCTCCAGCTTGACTTTCATGTGGTCTTTTTCCTGGGGAAGCCGGCACACGGTGTAGTCCAGATAGGTAGATACATAAAGTAGTGAGCCAGGATCAAACCTCGAAGAGTTATAGAAAGTGTGGAGAAAGCTCCTGTGATATTGCCTCCTTGTCTGGATTCTGAGGGAGTTTTTCTGGGGAGGATATTAGTCAGGTACATATGAATTTGAGAATGGGAAAGGGAAAAATTGAAAGAAGAAAGTGAGGAGGACGGTGGTGGTCGTGGTAATGGCTATAAGGGATGATGTTGGTGATGATGACGATGAGGATGTTGAGCCAACTCAAATGTTATATGGTTATATTATATCAAAGAACGTTTTATGTCAGCCACTCTTATTAAAATCCAGCTCTGATGAATGATATTGTTTGTATAGCTCCTTCTCTCTCTGCCTATTCCCATTACTAGTTCTGGAGAAAAGAGCGGATCCTCTTTTCTCAAGTTTTTCGTAACGAAATAAGAGGTTTGCTTAAGAGCTCAGTATATATTATTATGTGAGTTAGCTCCGGCGTTATGTCATGAGGAGAGACCTCGGAATTCCGTCTTAATAACAGAAAACCCTCCTTAGTTCCCTCTCTCCTCGGCAGCTTCTTTTATAAGTTGGGAAAAAGATGAGATACATAACATGCCATAACATTAGATAATGTGCAATGTGAGAGAAAACCTTTATTTGTGTACGTTTTTCACTCAATGTATGCTTTCATAAGTAATAATGTGTATGGCCTGACATAAAAAAATGTTTTGCTGCCACGCCGACTTCCCTCTGGTATGTGTGCTTGGTGGTGCGGTGTCCTCTTCACTGGATGGTTTCGTATTAAGGAAGCCGTCATACTTGTTATTGCTTGTACCACCGGAACTGGAACCAGTTGAAGGAGTCACTAAAGCACTACAATAAGATGGTGAAATGTAACAGACGGAAAAGGGAGATAGAAAGGAGAAAAGAGCCGTATCAAATCTTCCGGTTGGCTTTCCACTTACAGTTCACTTAAGTAAATCCCTCGCTCATCGTAGCCCATGATGCGCTCCTCCGCTCTCCTCTCAACGTCTTAACTCTGTGTCTTTCATAATGTTTGATGTGGAATTATTGCGACATGGAGGGTTCGCTGAATATATATAGTCATTTTAATAAAAAAATATATGTATATATATAACCTTGGCGGTGCGCTAAAATGTCATAATTATCATCATCATGCTGTTCGTAAATATGTGGAAGCAAATACAAAAAAAAAAGATTGTTAAATCTGGCGAGCTATTTCGTAAAATCCTCCATTAACATGTGTATATATATTCACATGTGACATTCAAAACAGGGATGATGATATATTAAGTGCAATGCTTTTCCCTCAGCCTATTGCACTTTTCATTAGTTTCTTCAACTTATCGCCATCTCCAAAAAAAAGAGTTCAAAGTATTACAACTCATTTCGCTAAATACTGTTTTGTCCTCTTTATTTTGCATCAACTTTGGGAGGAAATCTCTTGGAGGGGTGCAGAAGAACGCGATTTTTTCTTCAATATCACTTGTCACCACCAACAGCCCAACGTCAATACCACCACCCCAATAGTGACTGCCTCTTTTGCCGATAACGTTGTTAGGTAGGTAGAATAGGACTGCCAAAATGTATTCTTCTCTTTTAACAATGAGAAATATGTATGAACTGTTTCTTTTGCTAGATGATGCATCAGTGGCTCTTGATAAGAGTGCAAATAGCGGGAGTAAAAATATAAGCAAAAAACCGTTTATGTCTTCTATTATTGCCTTTTTTTAGCTCTCATATTTCTCGTGCCACTTTCATTCCTCCATCGACTGGAATCCTATTCTTTGCAGGTCGGATATGCGTAACTAATTTACATACTACGTGTTTTATTCCCACATCCAAAATCCAATATGAATGGGATATGAAGATAGGATTGCATTATTGGATTTAGTTCCCGTTGTCTCAGGTTACCCCATTTGATTAAAATCCTCATAAATCGTTAGTCTGACATTGTGAATGTCGCGTTTAAGCTGGTTATTTCTTTCGTTCTGTTCCCATTTCGTTATTTCTCGGAAGAAACTTTACATTAGAGAGAGAACACAAGTTTACATCCATTTTCTATTGATTATTTTACTTGTCAATTGATCCCGATCGTCTGGACTTTTAAGGTCGGTAATAGTCCTAACCATGTTGTTGTTTTGCTACAGTCTGCTTGTTTTCTTCTGGAGCTTCATAATAAATTAATAAATAAAGTTAGTGGAAGTAATAAGAACTGTCCACTAAACATTCAGATTATGGAAGGGATGATTACAGGCTTAACGCTAAATATCTCTGTTGTGCAAACTAGCAATTAGAGATGCGAGGCTGGCATAATGTAATAAAAGGAGAGTTGCCCTAGTTTTACTACTTGCCCTTCTAATCTATTCTACTTGGACCAGATTTCTAGTAAATTGCCTATTCCTCATATAAAAACCGTCCCTCCCCAATCTGTCGTCTATCTTGTTTATCCAGTTTTATCCCCATATCCAACTTATTTTTTCCAGTTTGTTATCATATTATCATCCTATCCATGTCATATGACCATAAATGCTCATTGTTAGTCTTCACTTTGAGCAAATGTACGCATTTTGTTTAAGGGGGAACGGAGGGAGTATAAGTGGAGTGTATGGAAAAGGGAAAACTAGATTGATTTGAGTGACTGACTGAATGAGCCGAAATAAGTTAGTGACTTTTCGTCATGGTCCACGCAGTTTGAGTGAGTGCAGTGGTTTACTGGAAGTGAGTAGGGAGCAAGTAAGTTCACTTCCAACACAGCGTTTTTCGATATGCATTGTTGATATTGATGGTGAGCTGTTGGTCTGTGTACTTTGGGGGTTTTAGCATAATCTGGTATATGATTATTGCCCTTGCGTTTACATTTCAACTACTCACTTCTTCAATTGGGGAACAGTTGGACTGTATCTTTTCGAACGAAAACAAGCCTTCTCAAAAAAAAAACAACTTATTTCAGCCTTCACGTTATCCATAAACTTTGATGTTAGCATGTTTACTTGAATTTACATAAACAAAGGTCCGCTAAAAATTACTCTGGCTTGGCTAATTGTTAGATAAATATATAATGCAACGGAAAATCATATCTTTGCATAAATATCAGTTTCGTGGAGATCTCCTCACTCACTGTTTATTCTACTCACTGATCTCCTCATCCGACTCAATCCAAATGGAAGATGGTGCCAGCTTTCGTTTACTTTAATTATTTACCTTTTCCCTGAACTGACTCAATCCATTCTCAATCCCAACTGCAATCGACTTACAAAAATCACCTTTGCTGCAAGTTGGCTCATGTTCAAGGAGCACAGTCAGTGATAATGAGAGTATGGATAGATAAGAAGGGAAAAATATAAACCTTTTCATATTACAGGGGAAAAAGTGACTAAAGAACAAAAACAGCTTCAGTCACCATTATCATCATGTTTGGCTGTTATATTAAGGCAAATCGGCCGCTCGTCCCGATCAAAATAAAATAACCCAATTCAAACTTCTACTCATTCATCCCCAATTCTAATACTCATATGCTTAGCAAAAGGCAATCATATGCAGCTTACAGCTTTAATTTCATATGAATTGACCTTTTATCACATGGATATAGCAGCTCATTTGTATGGCAAAAACCTTCCTTTTAGAAATAATGTTTTCTTCATCCTCTCATGTGTTAACGCGTGTTCATGTTCCTTTCAACTGAATGGAGTCTTTCAGGATTTTTTAAAAAACTTTCTTTCCTTTTCTCTTTTTTTTTGCTGATTGTGATGGTGATGATTATGAATGGTGTAGGGCCACAATTCATCTTCAATAATAATCATATTCATTTCATATTATTTCATAAGCATTGTGTCCTACAGTAACGTTCACCAAAGCGACATCTCCAATTTGACAGGAATACTGTCAAAGTGAGTCAGCAAA
>JAQGAH010000583.1:0-31548 GCA_034696885.1 Lepidocyrtus paradoxus | reverse complement strand
TGATTTTGTAATAATTGCTTTTGTTTAAAGTAAAATTAATTTTTATGCCCATCCGCAGTCATCGTCCTCATTCCCTATTCCTACAAAACGTTGTTCAAACCATTTGAAAAATGCGTAGTTGCAGAAAGAGCTCATAATATGGCTAGGTAGTAGCAGTCCCCTGTTGACATGTGAAACTCATTTCTTGACTACAAATCTGAAATCAGTTTGCTGTTTCGTTCAAGTTTTTTCCCCGTATTTTAACAAAACAGCAAATGGATTTCAGATATGTTATCACATCAGCGTTAGAAATTGATCCACAAACTGGATATCAATCTCATTAGTCACACGCAGCTCGGAATGACGTTAAGGACGCATTTCATTTTTGCATCTTAAAATATTTGGAATTTGTCACTAAACATTTTATCCATTCACGAAAGAAAAGTGGCCAACGTTCATTCATCATATGTATCTAATGCATCTAGCTCGTAGGCCAATATGAAAATGTCATCACAAATTCCTGCATTCCGCGACAAGGTTAATTAAGAAAATATTTCCTTATGAGATTAGCAAATCAAAATAATGAATGAGTACTTTTAAATGACATCATCCGGAACTGGATGCATTTAAACATGTTTGCCTTTTCCCTTCATTTCCATTTCTTCTCTCCGACTATAACAATTAATCGTAAATGGTAGAGGATTGAAGAAAGGCTTTAGTTCAATATTTGGGACTGCGTCAACTCAAAATGAAGCTTTTCATTGGTTACTTTGCAGTTGTCATCATTTCACGGATTAGCCCGTTTTGTGAAGGTGATAAAATAAGCCAAGTATTTTTAATGGCAATTAGTTTTTCCGTCTCGACTGTAAAAGTTAATTAATTTGAAAAATAATTTAAAGGAAAGTCCAGGGTAAGCGCAGCACCATATGGTTGGCGATTTGCACCATCAACATGGCGCTTATACAGATCCGCTGGACCAATCTCAATCTCAATCACACCAGAGGGCACGGAATATGCCGGGCTTTCTCCCCCAGCGACTTCTTACAGATCGTCAAGGAATGTGATCACACCCCCTTTCCTGGGCAGGAAGCGGGACACAAATGTTTGGAGTCACGGTGGAAGCTCCTCCGGTCCAGAATGTGACATTGCTTGTGATGGTGGGGTCTGTTTAACAAATGAGTATCGCTGTGATGGATATACGCAATGCTGGGATGGCACGGATGAGAAGGGGTGTTCCTGTGCGGATGTCATTGGGGAGGGGAAACTCTGTGATGGTTATGCGGACTGCCCTGAAGGGGTGGATGAGCAGGATTGTGTTTTTGGTAGGGTTGATTACCTATAGTCATTTATATATGAGAGTTTAAAACTGCTTAAAATGATCATTTTCATTGTCACGGGACAGGCTGCAAGTCAAACCAGTTCACCTGTGACACTGTCAACTCAGGCTCGAAAGCTAGTTGCGTCTCACTTTCGAAACGATGTGATGGCCATGCGGACTGTTTTAATGGGCAGGATGAGCATGACTGCTTCCGTATGGTGGATTTGAAGGAAGAGGTGAAATAATTAATGTCTGATTCAAGCAACATATGGAATTTGATGCGTTTAAAAATAACATATGACCACACCAATTTCCCAACTGTATTCCTTAGCGTTGAAGTTTCTATTTCAATTTAATATTTTAACGGCGTTTAAATATTAGGCGAATGAGTTGTAATATAATTTAACTATAATTAAGTTCATTCTATTGGGGTGATCTGAGCAGACACGAGGAGTACGTGCTCAAGGGGTCCTCCAAAAGCGGATTGAGGACGAATGGCACACCGTCTGCAAAACGTCCAGTTCTTCCAAACACATAAAAGACTTTGCAGAGAAGGCTTGTAGGCACGTCATTGGTCATCCTGATACGTAAGTATGATGTAAATGAAGCTTGTTAGAAGAATAAAATATTTGCTCATTTTATTTCAATTTAATCAAGATCAATCAAAGTTAAAACGGTGAGCCTGAGCAGCCTGAAGCATAAGATGGATAAGAAGCAGTTCCAAGATTTGAAGTTTGTTCGCTTGGCGGAAGTTGAGTCAAAGTTTGCGGTTTTGGGAGCATGCTCGTCGGACTTTGTGTACGAGGTGAGAGTAAAACTGAATGCAATCTAATGATGAGCAACCTAATTTGCAAATTTTACGAGTTTTTTATAATGGACATCTTAGATACAATGCCCTACCCCTCAATGTGGCGGCTTAGGCAATAATGACTCCCGGAGGAGGAAACGAAGGGAAGTTGAGGAGGAGGATGATGAGGATGATGACCTGGAAAGTTTGGAAGATGAGGATCTGGAAGATGAAGAAGAAGATGGTGAGTTAATTGTTGGCGGTTACGATACACAGGAAATGCAATGGCCATTTTTGGTGGGCATCTTCAGAGATGGGATATTCTACTGCGGGGGGTCGATTATCAACGAACTTTGGATTTTAACGGCAGCTCATTGCAACCATGGGTAACAGATCTTTAATTAAAACATCTAATGTTTGAAAATGTGGACAAGTCATAATTTCTTTCATTTAAAGATATGAGAAGCACGCTTTTGAAGTCCAGGCTGGGATGACCCGACGATACTCCTGGTCCCCGCATGAGCAAACACGTCACGTCGAAGAAATCTTTGTGCATGAGGGCTACGATCAGAAGGTGTTTTCAAATGATATCGCCCTCTATAAACTAGATAAGCCATTGTTTCTGAGCAAGTATGTTACCCCAGCCTGCCTCCCAAATGGAGCTGAGGATGATCCAAAAGCAGGACAATACTGCAAAGTAGCGGGATGGGGTGATTTGGCAGAGAGTGGATCCGGACGTAAGAAAACTAACTATAAATTTAAAGAAAGCTAATTATAAAGGATAACAGTTTAAAACAATACGCTTCCTTTAGCTGACCATATGCAAGAGGTAGCATTGCCAGTGTTGGACCATTGTCTAGAGTCGTTTACAAGAGACTCGTTTCAGATATGCGCTGGGGTTCTTGCTGGAGGGAAAGATGCTTGCCAAGGTAGGTGTAGGTCAAGGTATAATATTAAAGCGTGAATCAACCTAGATAAGTTCAATCAAAGATAGTTTTCTGCTCTTTTTAGGGGACTCTGGTGGACCTTTAATGTGCACGTAAGAAAAATTCCGTTATGAATTAGCAATTCTTGAGTTTCATTTGATGATTTGCATGTCAGTTTATTCATACAGAACCCAAGACGGTCGACCTGTTGTAAACGGCGTTGTGAGCTTTGGTCGTGGTTGTGCTCGTAAGAATGAAGCTGGTGTAAGTACCTAAAATATATGGAAATTAGAAAACACGCAAAAATCTCCATTTCGGGATAGGGAGCCTTAAAATAAGTTGATTTTTTTTGTTAGGCATATACTAGAGTTTCTGCTTATCTGGATTGGATCAAAAGTGTTGTGAGTGGAGGTTAGTAAGGATATGATACTAGCAGACTTTCAATTTTGTAAATGCTCATTTAAATATTATGGAAATTGTCTTATTTTCCCTAGAACACTCTTCTTCCTCCTTCCACCCCCGTCCAAAGACTTGCTCTGAAAAGTGTCATAAGGCAGGTGGAGAATGTCTTTTTGCGGACGAGAGATGTTCCGGAAAGGTGGAATGTCTTGGGGGAGAAGATGAGATGGGATGCTACAATTTCATTTCGCGCAGCCATGCATATGAGACTGGAGGGAGCTCACCATATTGGTCATCTTTTCCAGTGAATCCCTTGCATTACGGAATATCAAGAAACGGACCAGGAGCATCATCATCCGCCATGTCCAGCCATAGACGAGGAGGTCACAGGACGCCTCCAGCTCCGCCGTCAGGTCCTTCAGTTCCAACGAGAGGAAGAGCTAGTGATCATAGTGGGAGTGGCGGTGCTCGAAAAACTGAAGCAGAGTGCTTTAACCCAGAAGTAGAGTGTGCCACATTAGAAGAAAATGGACTGAGGGAGTGCATTTCAGAAGAGGATGTCTGCGATCTTAAGCCTACCTGCTCTGACCAATCTGACGAAGCAAATTGCATTGCAGTTACAAATGACTTTCGAGAGGTGGTGGATGCCTTCTCTGACAAGTACTAAAAATACCACTAATCAAGATTTCTTTGATTAAGATAAACTTTTTATGTAAATTATTCTTAATGAACCTTTATTGCTTTCAGGGAAGACACCAGTGAAGTTACAGGCTATGTCATTCTCCGTCACCAAGGTATCAACTGGCATCCAGTCGTACTGAACGACTGGACACTGGAACTAGGCCAAGCCATATGCAACTCGGTTTCCCCATCGTCATCCCTTAAAAGTCTAGAGACTATTCAAATGAGCGAGCTAGCCCACCGACTACGTTCAGGTGTAAAGTTGATGGAGTCCACCGTCATTGCAGCGGAATCAACAGAGCCTATTATGGCTATGGCAAGTTCCTTCGATAACATTATGCAAAACTCCAAGATGGTAATGGGAACTGGTGGTGGACTCTTGAAAGTCAATTTAAGGGATAATTTGAATAATGGCACGTTGAACAAAGATAATCAGCTTATTCTTGGCTATGTCCGATGTAAAAATTTGGAGTAATAAACCATAACATGTTATGCGCTTTGCATAATATTTAATACATAACTTGGATAATAGAAAACTACCTGAAATATTTATTTGCTTTAAAGCATATTGACATTTTGGTTGAATGGAGGGATAAATGGAGAACCTTTATGATTTATCTTTTGCTGCTGCATGTGAAGCCATATAAATATAGCCAGTTTGTCATTGCCTGGGTTCATTCAATGTTTTTTCTTGGTTCAGTAAAGTTGTCGGAAAGAAGCTGTGGCCAATGTTCATATTCAATTTTATACTTGCTTCGATTTGACCCAAACAGTTTTAGTTTTTTTGTTCCGTACATTCCATACCGGTGAAGATGGAGAAGTTGAGGCAGTCACCAGTAGAGAAGCTCAATAGCGCTTCCTGTCAAGTGCTGCCAATTTTTCTAAAGACCCCGGTGGAGATTCCCCGCAAGAAGAAACAAGCCAGGCACAGTACTCCGAATTTCTATCGAAATCGAAGTCATTCTGGAAGGACGCCAGTGATCCCAATCGAGATTTTAAAGACCCGACTCAGTGAAGATTGCTTCTACAGGGGAAAACGCAAAACGAGTCAATTGGAACCAGAAAAAGTGGATACAGTAAATGCGTTTTTATCGTGTAAAAAGTAGCTACTGAATTATTAGCAATCAATAAATGAAAATTTATGTTTTCATCTTAACAACTGTTGTATGTTTTCTAGGAGCAGAGCAGTATCATCAAATCTGAAGGTGCTAGAACCGACCTAACTTTGGACTCCACCAAATCCGTCCCCTCCCCAAAACCAGACGATGGGGAGCAGGAAACCTTCGTCATTTTTCGCAGTAGCGCTATAGACCTTGCCCGGGCTAGAAATGCGATTGCAACCGGGAAGAAGATGCGAATGCCAGAAACTGATCAGCCCGTCCCCTCCACAATATTCACAGCAGCCACAGAGTTAACCCCAGCGGAACTGAAGCATTTAGAGCTGCGCTCCAATCCCGAGCTGTCCACTCGACCGGTGATCCGCCAAAATGAGACTGAATACAAGAGGAACCGCGCAGAGTTCAGAGAGGGCGAGCGTCAGCGGAAACTGAAGCGAGCTCAAGACAAAAGCAAAAAAGTAGACACTTCGGGTTAAAATAATGAATAGTTAAAATTTTCCAAAATAATTCAATCTTCCAATACAAATAGCCTATATATTTATCTCTTCACAGATTAATAGCTTTATTGTAATATACTTTTGCATGTGTTAAATTTAGTATTAACTCGAAAAAATAACTCATAACATTATTTTTTTTTCCAACTTGAGCTCCGTATTTGTTCATAGATAAGACGAAATATAAATAAAAACTCGGATCGTTTTTATTATCCTGTTTTCCCTCATAAAATCCTTCCGTTTTTTCACATGTTTGCATTGGAATATCTTTTACTTGTTCCACTCCATTACTTACTGGCTGCACCACATAAAGTATTCAGTAACAAGGGAAAAATTCTGAAAAAAAAAATAATTCAAGAGACAGTTATGCTCCAAAACTGCACGCATTCATATGTGAACCTTAGACATGAGCATAAACTGACTTTTCGAACTCATTGTCAGTCTGCTCGTTCCAAGGAAGAAGGGTAGGGCAAGGCTTCCCAGAATTGCATTATATGCCATACGTAAAAGTAACGTGGATGGAAAATGAGGAATAGAAACTGTTTGAAAGTGGCATCATTCCATTCCCATCACCACCAAAATCAAATGTCATAGTGTTCTTGGGCTGCTCGTGCCAAGTGCCAAATGCTGATATATTTTTTTCTCTTGTTCCATGATGCGATGTCATGATTCAGATTGCCTTGTGCCATGATATTGTTTACCTTTCCTTTTTTTTGTTGGGGATGAGTAGAAAAGTTTCAAAATAGCATTTTTAAAGGAATAGGAGAAGACCATGAAGAGGAAATGTTACACTTGAGTGATTCCACCAGAAATAGTGGAAAACTGGACTGATTATAAAAATAACATTTTTTGAATGAGAAGATTTGCTTCCTTCCTTGAGTTTTGTTGGCATTTGTAATTGTGAGCAGTGGAACACTGTCAGATAAAGAAACAAGGCATGTCAATGGGTGACCACGAACATGGATATAGGGTCTTTATTTTCAAGTGGCTCATTATCACCAGAATTAAAAAGGATATGTTTCATGGTCTTATAAAGCTTCAAATGCGTCCTGTTAAATAGGCTGCTCAAAATTTTGAATATCAACCATACTTTCTTTATGAGTAAAAGTGTTTGTGAAATGTTTATATGTTATTACATACACAAGTTAATCTCCAGCTAAAAACAGAAGTTTGATCTGCCAAGTTGTTGCCACATTTTCCATAATTTTCAATCATTGATAGGCGTTCAAGTCTTACAAGTTAAGTAGCAATTAAAGGAGTTATTCATAGCAAATTAGAATTAAAGGACGAACTACACGGGGCGGGGCAAGGGTCGCCCTTGTATGTTTTCTTCATGTGAAGGTTCATATTGTTGGAATGCGCCGAGTACGGTTGAATTTCTTTGCTCTGATCGCGTGAGCTACAACCAGCACTCTAGTTTTACATACAATTGCTAAAATAATTTAAAATTAACATACCATTAGTTCTATTGTACAGTCACTTCCCATTGGAGATCGGAAGCTCATGTCATTTCTTAAATTAATGAATCATCCGTTTCATTCCGTTTTTAATCTTGTTTTGCTGAAATTAGCGATGACAACTCTGCAGACTGCGTAGACTACCCTACGTTCTTCTCAAACTAAGCATACATCACACATACATCAATTTTTTGATTACATGATCCGGCACTTCTAATTAAACATATATAGATACATAAGCAGTTGGACGAACTACTGAAAGTAAAATTCATAGAAAAGTATTGCCACCATCATCATATTCATAAGCTAGAAAGGGGATAACACGTTGACGTTATTTAAATCCCATAATCGGATCCACATGCGGACATATACGCCAAGGCAAGCTCCCATCCATATAAAAAAGCGTAAAGTGAGGTAATTAGCGAGAAGTTAAATATAAGTCTTCTAAACATGCCACTGCAACTGATCATATCATTAGGGTCATCCCATTCCAGTATACAACTAATAAATATATGCACATATGGAAAGCTCCCTATTCTTATTCAAAATCCTATTAACATCAGCAAACAAGGAAACACAAGCACATGGCTTGGAGGACCAGACCAGAAGCAACAGATCTCTTGATGCTCTTCTGATCACATCCCAAACATTCGCCATCATTTTCATTATCATCTTCACCCCATGATGAACTCATCCAATCCTCGTAAAAAAAAACAAATCTGATTTGATTTTATTACATTCTTTTAATGCTACAACCTTGTTGCTATTTAAAAAGAACAGATTATCATGAGACAACTGCTGCACTTTTTCTTATCTTCCTCCTCGCAAAAATTCCCTTCATTAGGAATACAATGAACAAAGACGAGCTGAAAGCCGTTTTTCTTCCTTTTGTTGAGCCGGCGTCACTTATACTGATGGCAGTGATGGCAAATAGGATCAGATTCGAATTTAAGATGGGATATTTTTTTTCATGCATAAAAACAGAAGTTCTCCTTCCATTACACATAGGCATAATTATAGGTATCTTATATTAGTTTATTTGCAACAAGACATTTCTTTCTGAATGCAAAAGGATTTCTCTCAACTGAAGTATTTATGGCATTGGATGGGAGTAAAGTTGTAATTTTTTTTATTCGCAACTTTCGGGAGTTTTGTTTGAAACTGATTGTCTTTCGTATAAAAATGGGATTGTATTGAGTTGAAAAAATAGTAAAAAGTGGATGGAATATACGGTCACGGTGATCAGAACATGATGATGATGATGATGATCATTGCTCACTGCTCATACGGCTAGAGGACGAGATGAGCAATGATGATTATCGTAATAGGGGATATAAAGGAGTAAATGTAACATGAAGCATGAGCCCAAGTTTAATATAGTCTTGTTGGCCTTTTGGAAGCTCATCTTCAGCTCGACTCGTCCTCATCATGATCACCATCCTGTGGCGGTGGTGAATGGTGATCATAGCACGACAGGGGGAAGAGGCTATGACGATAATGATGATGATGATGATGACTTTAGAGCTCCAACCATCTAGCGAGGCAGTCATTCACGGACGACGAACGAGTCAAGAACGGTGGCTCTTTACGAGACATAAGTAGAAAAACTCAAAATCTAACGCTGCTCGATCCTCCACACTCCATCCATATCCCCACTCCAAGAAAAAAACATCACTGTTCAATATATTAATTCCCTAGTTTTTTTTTTGAGTTGAGGATATATTTTTTTGCTTCTTGACTTCCAATAAAAATGTGTGTAAAGGAGGCGAGAGAGTGAGTGAAGTGGGACTTGCGACATGTGAGATGTGATGTGAGGATTTTTACACGAGAGCAGGCAAAGATTTTTTTTTGAGACGAGACCTTTCCGACCATTATTACGATTTCTGCATGAAAGTGTGTGACTGTGGCTTGGCTTCCTTTTCATTTCATGTCATGATTCGTTTTTATGTTCCGCTTTTGTTGGAAGTGGTTGGAAATGGAAACTGAAGTGGTTGAGAGATGTGCTCTTGTGGAAGTGCTGTTCTGAGGAGTTTTGAAGCGGCGGTAGTCTAACGGTTTTTTATGTTTTTATAATTTACCTTGTTTTTATGTTAATATTATGTCGCCTGATTGAATGAAGAATGAAAATGGGGGATGAGTGGGGCAAATGGATTTGTTCATTTCCTTATTTCTGGATTTTGGCGATACGACAGTTTTACTTTGGTAGAAGCTCTAAGCTATAGCGTGTAGAACTATGTGTCTTCTGTTGTGTGACTCGGCGAAGAAGGGGTAAACAGAAGTTGTGTGGAGTCAAGTCTCCAGTTTTTCTTCCTCTTGATTTGCATAATGACGCTTATTATTGAGTGTAAATGAGGCAGAGATCCGACTTCCTCCCTCCATTGGAATAAAGAGTGCGAGTGTCTATTCATTCCCCCATTTTGCGAGGATAATGGCAGATGTGGAGTTTGGAAGTGATCGCCATCCCCTCCCTCACCAGAATAGTAATAACAATGACGGGGAGCAGCAATCCCATACACCGCATCCTCGTCCAATGAGCACGGCGTCGAGTCAACTGTCTTTTTCAGATCATGTTGGGGATGATGGTGGAGGGGAGGCGGATGAGGACAACTCCAGTCTGATTCATCAGTTTGGGGCTACTAACCCTGGCTCTAGCACATGCAGCTCTTCCTTCAATCTTCATCGGCAGAGCTCTAGCGGGAGTCAGCAGGATGGTCAGAATCCACATCTCCCACATGGGAATAACCCTCCAACGGCCTCCAGCATATTGAAGGCGGTGAATGGGACTGGGGAGCATGGGCTGGGGATTAGCAGCAACAGCCTCGCAAAAACTACAACGATCAGCACGATCGCAATGGAATCCAACACTTCCGCCACGAGCAAATGCTCCCCGACCAGACTCGTCATTGCCCTTCTTCAGGTTAGTAAATGGCCCTACGTTGGTCTGTTAGGAAGTCTGCCAATCATCCCAATCAATCACTTTATTCACTTCAAACAGTCATCTTTTGTTTATTTATTTGTTTTAACTGGGATGGGATGATGATATTCCGCAAGCTATTTATAATATTTTTTTCCCTTCATCGACAATTTCTTTCATTTTCTTTGGAGGGAATGAGGCCATCCCAAGCAGTGCAGCGTGGAGGGCATGCACGCGTCTTGCTTTACTCTTGCTAATCAACTGAATGATATGAACATGCTTTTTTCATTTTCAAACTGAGAAAGTTGGACACATGAAAAATTTTCTTTTGAAGCCGGTACACATCTCCTCGTATGTAAATCTGGCAGGATTTCTGTTCTAAAACGGAGCACTGCATGAGATGTAAACCAGTTGTGGAGAAGACCGGGAGACTATAATTTTTCACAAGAAAATGATATAGATGAAAGCAAAGTCGAGAACCATTCCACTTCAATTTTTTAAAGCTCAAATCACAATCAATGTGTTTTATTGCATCATGATGATCATATATGCGTGGTGGAGTGGAGTTTGGAGGGAGGGTAGGAATCTTATAAAAAATTACGCGAGTTGGTTTATGTAAGAGTCAGTGAAATAAGGACGCACATGCTACTCATCCCATGTCATCATTTCTCATTCTCAATTGCACCCGACTGACTCCTTGAACAATAGACCCATGCTGCTAGAAATACTCTCCCCTTGATAATCTATAACCCCACAGCACTTGATTGCAACCAACATGAAAAATGACTAATCCTTCATTTCCATTTTTGCTAATTCCAGTGAAATGTCAAAAGTTTATGGTAAAATCCAAAGGAGTTATTTCCTCGGTGGAATGTGTCACGTCAGGGATGCTTCATGGCTTTTTTTTGAAGAAAAAAACACTTTTTTATTGGCCATTGACGTTTTACTTCCCAAGTGGTGTTTTTAGCAATCCGGGATCATTCATTTGTAAATGAGACGGGATATGGAAACATAAGCAAAGGAGTTGGGCAGATTTTTATCTTTTTTTGAAGGAGGGAAAGAACGCATCTGGATTTTTCTCCCTCATATATTTTCCCTTGTAAAAATATACAGACTCAAATGTACAAAAAAAACTGTCCTCTCAGGCAACAGACAGGGTTTGCTTCAAACTCCATATTATCTTGTATTGTGGGTCAGCTCTGATTATCTCTTGAGAAGATGAAATGTTGGAAGAATTTTATTCTTCTCACATATGGTGAGGATGATGACGAGGTTCAACCATGCTTTAAATTCACCCACGTTTGAAAATCCTCCCATGTCGTCCGCCACCAAGAGAAATATTTGTTCGGAAACTGTCCGAGAAAGAAAGGCCGGTGAAGGGGGATTGAAACCCGGGTTGAGCTTTGAATGGGAATTTTACGGCTTAAACGTAAAATAAAAATATGCTGGTGGAGCAACCATTATGGAAGTGACTCGTGTCAGAAAGAATGCAAATCACTAGAGGAGAAAGGAGGATCAAGGAATTCATGGCATGGCTTGAGTCTGGTTTTTGTTGAAAAGGGTGGATTCCGGAAGTGAGGAAAAAAGCTCTTTATTTTCTTGCAGTTCCGAATCCCATCTTTCTTCAAATGAACAGTTGAATTTATTTTAAAGGATGAGATGAAGGCATTTTTGTTAAATGTACGAAAGAGTTTGACTTTGAGTGAAGAAACCTCATGTCGCTCATTATACATTTATAATTTCATTAAGTAAACCAACTCATCTCTTCGATTAGCTTACCCAGAGCAGAGAGAGCCCAGACCATATTTGCGTTTTAGTCGGTTCAACCTGCTCAATCATCATATCATATCAGGCTAGTTGGATAAAAATATGATTTGACAAGTTGTCGAGTCAGCTTCCCCTTAGTTCCTGCTTGTCATCCTCACCGGTTTAGGAAACGGAAAGTAATTTGATGATGATCGGTTTGGTTAGGAAGGAGTAAAATGAGAAGGAAAGCGCTCACTTGAATACACAAGTTGAGAGAGATCTTTCGAGAACTCCAAGTGATGTGGCTAATAAGTGAAGATGATGGATCTGGATGGAGATGTTGGAATCTCTGATTTGTCATAGTCGTAATCATAAGCGCTTGCAGTTGCAAAAATATGTTTATTGCGTTTTTATAGCAAGACATGAGACACGACTGAGGAAATGAAAAAAATGTTGATTGATTATGCTTAGTCTTTGCCGCAATCCATCTTAATGATATCATGCTATATAATCCATTCAATATTTTTTATGCGGGAAGCTGTTGAAAATTTGGAATTACAAATAATATAATAAAATGCGAACATCATTATATAGCACATGGCACAAGAAAGAGTATTGACGGTGGCGCTATCACTGTCATCAATCTTAATCTGGTTATTTTTTTCCTCCGTCCTTTCCATCACTCTTACACTTTGTCCTATTCTGGCATAATTGTATTCTTATATTTAGATAAGAAATGGGCCACTTCATTCTGGAATAAATGGTTTCTGCACTAAATGTTGAGGGGACATTGCACTCAACGGCTCAATCGCATTTAATGTAGTTCTCCGTAAAAAGTATTTCATATGAACTAATATGACGTGTGACGCATTCCAAGATCGGAAATGACTGTCACTGTCGGCCTAATCAAAGTAGATTATTATCAGTGTCATCATCCCTTTATATTTTCTTAATAATTATAGTCATTTAAAGATAAGTATAAAAAGCATTAAGCCTTCGTCTTTAAGACCCGTGTATTCATTTTCAGAAGAATGAATATCATTTTATGACCGACACTCATTTATAAACCGATTACCTCCGATATTTTTTTTAACTGCAAGAGCTGCTTACAAAGCCAGCAACAAACACGTTATTTTTCTTATCCAGAATTGGCATCATCGTCCTCCTGAATGAACTCATTTTATTATGACTATAACTTATGCAAATTATATCCATTCCGAATTGCTGTTTGAGTCCATTCCCAATTCCTATATGTTGATGCTTGGATCCTCAGTAGAAGAAAGATGAAAATATTCTGATAAAGAGAAACACATCTAAAAACTCAATAAAATCCTTTATACTTCTGCTTCATTCCAATAGCAAAGGTTTTTTCGCAAATGCTAATTGCAAACTTGTTTTGACGTCTACCAAGGTTATCTAGCGGTTTTACATAGAATCCAACCAATCTCATATTCTACCTTTGCGGATCGTGCATGGACTGAAGTCATCCTTTATTTCGATATTTAGCTGTAAGATTTTTGCAATTGCAGATTGCATCTGAGGAGGAATGCTTAAAATGCATAAACTTTCCTACCTTTTTCTTGTTTATTGGGATTAGCTACACGCTCGATTTCCCTTGACTATCTTACGTCATCAGCTACTTCAATCTCCAATTCAGCATGGTTAATTAGGAAGGTTCCTTGTCAAAATGAAACCAAATCCTGAAGCCTATTTATAAAAAGGTTTTGGATCTTAAAAAACCCCACTTATAAACGTAACCAGGTGTGGTGTGGTGACATGCTGACGCTAAAATTACGACTATCCCAACCCCATCAGCACTTTGTATTGAGATGCGAAAGGAATTTCAAAATAGTATCAATATGAGCTCAACATTCACACTTGCTATTATTATATTCGGATTACGTCATCCCATTTCAATTTCCGCTCTGATCCTCCTCATCCATCCCAACTCCGTTCTAATTTTAATGGGATGAGTCAGCCCGCTCTGTCCTAAGTTCATGTTCTCCTAGTGGGGGTATATGCCATGCTATGCTGATTGTGGATGCATTTATTGCACAACCGTCGAAAAACACTTAATTTTAGATTTGCCGAAAATGCAGCAGAGGAATTATTGCTGTGAAGTAGAAAGAGAAAAACGCTAAAGCTGTGCCAGATTTGTCCTTGGCCTATCGTCACAGGTGGTCTTGGTCCTTTTCAAATGTACTGAATGTACTACAATCCCGGAAGGAAACTTGCATGTCTTGACTTTCAAAATTAAGTCAGTATTGTCATACAATTGACACAATAGTCGTAAAAATATCCTTAATGTGAGTATGGGACCTGACGCTTGCGCTCCCAACTCTGTTAATTGGACAGAACTATAGTCATAACCATAACCATTCCCCGTAAGTTTATTGAGCACTTTGTCTAATTGAATTTTAGCAATGATATATTTTATGGGCATAAGAATGACTGTCAAGTTCCTTTCCCCTAACAATGCTCCCAATCATTTTTATTACGCGATCTATCAAGAACAGGACAGCAACAAGGTACACATATGCTTGACCTTAACTCCCCATCAGTCTCAATATTCTCAATATCATCTTAAGTATAAATAGCTCATTCATTACATGAAAAGGGGCTCAGACTCATCTCTAAGACCTTTTGAGCTAGCTGACCATCATCCCATGTTAACATGTTTAGCGCAAGTTTTGCAGATTTTTTCCCTGCCAAGTTGAGTGTTTGCATGGTTAAAAATGATGAAAGATGAGTTGACTATTTGGCACTCCCTAAAAAACGCTCTGGCTGAGATATTCTTGGAATGAGCAATCCCCAATATCACCATCACCCCAGTTAATAAAAAGCAAGAACAAAATATAATCCATATATGAAAGTGAATGAAGCGGTGGTGGTGGAATCAAAAAAAAAAATCATATGAAAATGATTATGACATGACTTGACATTGTCTTGTGATGATGGGATCATACGGGAGCAATGATACTCAAATCACTCATCATATATGTCTGCTACTGTGCTCCTTAGAACAACAAGAAAGGTGATGGACATTAGATTTAATCCAGTTTGTTTTTATCAGCTATCACCGCTCCATAATGTATCCACTCATATTTTTGTTTCTACATAAAAGGAAATGTTTTTAAAAACCCTCTTGAAAGGAATCAATTATGAGGAGAGGGATGAGCTATCTATATTTTTATGGGGGCTAGCTGAGAACAAGATGTTTTAATAAATGACATGTTAACAATTTTGCTCAATTGAATTTGCTATATGGGATCGTCCTTTTTTTTGTGTGAAATTAGACACCCCATCAAGCTCTCCACTTGAAGATAATCGAGCTCTCACCCAACCTGCTCAAGTTACCTGACAACCTCCCAGAAGCCGAGGACTACCTGAAAAATCATAGTCAAGTGATTAAAAATCTTCAGGTGAGAATGACAATCCATTTAAATATCATTGTGATATGCTAATGGGTCGAGTTTCGTTGAAAATAAAAAGAAGAAAATCAGAAAAAAGACTCTCCCCCAGTTTTTTTGAAAGTGTCATTTGATATTATGCTCATTGTTCATATTTGTTGTCATCCACATGGATTCCATTTTCCTTTGTATGTGCCTAGTCAAAACAAAGCCCAGTGGAAGAGCTGCTTCGTCAAGCTGACAGTCTCATTGCGACACAAAAGCCCCGTGCAGAGGTGTATGCGGCTATGGCAGATAGCTTGGGACAGACTTGGAAGGATCTCAACACGATTTTGGATGAGAGGCGGATTGTGATCCAATTAGCTTACAACTGTCACAAGTATAAATTTTCGATGAAAGTTTTTGGCTTCTGAAAGGCCTCATTTAATCCGTTAAAGATGGGTGTTTTTTTTTTAATTTATGAAGTTATGAATATTCCATGTTTCTAGGGTGATCCAGTCATGTGTCGACCGAATGAATGAGCTCCACACAGCATATTCCAAATTCAATTATGTCCCCACCATCGAGGAGCAATGTGTCCAGGGCGGCACCCCTCAGGATGTGGCCGCCTCCTTGAGAAAGCTCAAGGAGGACAGGGCAGACGTGCTGAAATGTGTCTCCCAGGCACTTGACGTCTGCCAACAGCTCTTGAATAAAATCACAGACTTCAACTCCAGCATTGACTCGAGACAACTGTTCCTCAAGCGGGATGTGGACTTTGGTAAGCCAAAGCTGGACGGAATAAGTAATATGCAATGGGTGGAAAGCGGAGTAACTACTGTATAATTGAGTTATAATTTATTTTCGGATCATTTCATAACAGCCACAAAGCAGGTTCACAGATGGCTTGAGCGTCTCCACGACCGTCGGATGATTCTCGAGGAGAGGCTGAAAACAAAGCGTGAGCAGTTTGAGGAGATGGCGGACTTCCTCTTGCACGACAAGGAGATGAGTGGACTCCTCCAAGAGCTGGATAGGCTTCGCAAGGCGAGCCAAGAGTTCAGCCTGGGTCACTCCGTCCAAAGTGCAGAGTCTCAGCGGGATGAACTTGAAAAAATGGTCAGGGAAATGAAGGTATGTAGTAAAAATGAGCCATCACTTGTCTTAAACTGCAAACTGAAGGTGATGTGATATGACTCTGTTTTCCTTTTCTAATTATCATCCCTCCATCATCATAATTGAGTTGATTATATCTTTGATAGATGCTCCAAGAGCGAGCTCTCCTCACCGCCAGAAAACTTGAGCAGAATGGGCAATCCACCAAAGGCCGGTTTTACCAGAGGTCCGGTCTCAAGCAGAAGATTTACGATATTCTGGGAACCGTCAATGACTTGATTACAGAGTCGATCGACTTTGAGCTGAGTTTGGTGGATGCCAAAGAGTTTTTCCATTTGGCAGACTTGGTAAGGAAATAAGTCAAAACTCAACAAGCATTGTTCTTTTTCATGGGGATGCCTCTATTTTTTTGCACTCGTTCTTATTTTCAACATTGCTGAAAAAATGGAATTGATTGGATTATTGGCAGGCAAATGCAAAACTTGATGAGCTCGCATCATCATCATCCTCATCAGGAGCAGCAGCGGCAGGCTCGTCAGAGTCAACTCGAGTTCTGCCCAAATCCCAAATCAACTCATTAACTTTCGATGCCCTAAGCAAAGGCCAGGTTCTGTTGGATTCACTAGGCTGGGACTCTGCTCGTACTAGAGTGAGTGCTAGATATGTAGTTGGCTATGAGCGTGCTCTTTTTTGCAAAGATTTTTTTCTCTGTGCATTCCGATCCGATCTTTATGTTTGCCTGCTTGAATCTGTAATCAGAAAATGTTGTTAGGAATGAGTGATGATGACATGTTACGCCGGCCTGGTCGAGCCAGCGTTCCCATATTTCACATACCAGTTTACATTGATTATCTTTAACCACCCGCACTGGAGAGAATCTATTTTTTCATGTGGTTCTTTCAATATTGGATTTCTTTTGATTTTTTAAAAAAGGGCGTGAGGACTGTCTACGAGGAGCTGAATAAGAGGAAAGCCGTGATACAAGATGAGATTGAGCATTTGGAACTTCTAGATGAATACAATCACTTTCTTGAGAAGGTTAATCAGGTCGGTAGAGAAGAAATTATGAGTGAAAGTCATGTTATGCTTTTGCAAGTCTTTCATGATTATGACATTATGATTATCCATAGGCATACCAAAACATTCTGAACGTGGAGAGCTCCACAGTCCGTCAACCCAAAACACTTCCAGTTGACCTTCATCTAGTCTCAAAGTTTCGGGAGGAGCATGAGCGCACCTTGGAGGAACTCTCGCACAAAACTAACTTTAAGGAGTTGCTTGCCACCTTGGAGCAAATCTATCCAGGTCTGAGTGAAGAAGAGAAGATAAGCACGGAGCGGAAAGTGGACCAATTGAAATCCCTGAGTAATCTCTTGGTGGAACTCATACTTCAAAGAATATGGTTGGCTGGGGAGTGGCACAAAATTCTAGAGTTGGATCGGAACGAATGGTCAATATTGGGAATGTCTGTGGGCTCATCTAGCGGAAAGGAGATTTCAAAGCGGATTCACGATGTGGGGGAGAACATTGGAAGACTTTATGGCCCTATTCGAGAGCAACTGAATGAGGTATTATGGAATCATTATGATTATGTTGGGGTCATTATCTCCACTCTCAACAAGCTAAAGTCACTCCGAAAAAATTAGATTTGTCCATTGCTACCTGGTCAAAATACAGAAACCCCGTTACGTTTTATTTGCTTTCACTGTTATTGGCACTAAATACCCCCAGCGTGTTTCCCAGAGATGGCAATCCCAGTGAGAGTACGGATTATGGATTTGTATTGTAATAGTACTAGACCCTTGGGATTACGGATTACTTAGGTAATGCTGTAATCTATAATCCTATAGATTTTTTTTAAATGTTTTTTTTTGCTCAAAATGGAATGTTCAAATACCGGATGTTGTAGTAAATGAAGAGGGAAAAATTATAAAAATGAGCTATTCTTTTCTTCCAAAATCAAATGGAAATAAATTGTATGAAATGAAATGTCTAATGAAAATGGCTGAGATTACGAAATACAGAAAGGATTTTCTACGCAATTCTTGGATGAGCAATTAAGAATTCGGACTATAATCCGTAATCCTGGATTGTCCCGTCTCTGGTGTTTCCAATTTCTTAGCTTGACGTGTCTCCAACCATTATCCGATACTGTTTTCATAGACACTTATCTTTATATTTATTAGCAGTCCAACCAAACCAAATATACATATTATATTGAATGCGAAACGTGAAAGGGGAGTCAAGTTGGTTGGAAAAGCTCATATGTATGAAGCGTAACAGATATTTGCGCAGTGCAAACTCAATAAGAAGGAGAGAAAAACAGTAAAAAAAAGTCATTTATTATTACACTCTGACTGAATGAGTATGGCTGTAACATAAACCTGTTATGTAATATTTATAGCGGTTTTGGAAGAGGAGACAGTATGCTTCCGAGTAGCAGTACCGCTGTCGTCGCTGTCACCGGCAATGTTTTCTTTCAAGCCATATCCCATTTTCTTAATGTTCCATTGCCCTACATTTTAATTGAACTCAAGAGTCAAAGTGTCACGAGCCATTTTTCTTCATTCCCATTTCCTCCTCAATTCTTCGTATGCTTTGCTAAATGCTTTGAATGTTCTTTCAAAGGATTTTAATTAATTGGAGATGAAATATTAATGAGGAGGATGATGATGAGGGGACATGAGTATTTTTAAATTTTTATTTCCTCACATTGTAATCCGCCATAGGTTCACCGCTCGGATCCTGACCTGATTACCTCGAAAATGGAGGCAAAGATGGAGGAACTCATTAAAAAATATCGGAGTCGGGAACAGGAGCTCGCGGCTGTTCACAGGATTCGGGAGATTTGTCAAGCTTATAAGGTTTGTTGCAATTTTTTCAAAGTTGAATGGACAATTTCACTTTTCAATTTAAAAAAATGAGAATTCTTAAAGAATGGATTATCCTTGGTATGGGTGATGAACATAACGGAAATGGTTATAGGTTGACGCCTAGGCCTATTGACATGATTATTTTTTATGAAAATCATGCCATGATGCAATAAATAACGTGCATCTTACTAAATATGAACAATCTTCAAACCCATTCACTTCGGGTTGACTTGAATTGGACGGAAAAAAATATGTCGAGTTGACTATGAGCAGAATATCTGTAATTACGAGCTAATGAATCGTTTTTATACCCATTTTTTACTATTTTCATAACTACAACCATGGACCATGACTAGCTGAACATTTATGCTAATTTTAGACTGTCGAGTGGAATGGGTTTAAAAAAATGATGATGATGAGTTTCACAAGCCATGCATAACATTTTTTTTTCTCAAGACGCTTTTTTTGTTTATTTGTGTGTGGTGGGATGCACATTGCATCTGTTCCCTTTTCCCCAATTTTTATTACCTTGGAA
This sequence comes from Lepidocyrtus paradoxus, assembly GCA_034696885.1. NCBI lineage: Eukaryota > Metazoa > Arthropoda > Collembola > Entomobryomorpha > Entomobryidae > Lepidocyrtus > Lepidocyrtus paradoxus. The sequence continues at coordinate 11,816 of JAQGAH010000583.1, read as the reverse complement.
ATTTTCATGAGACGGGGAAAAAAAGATGACGAGCGACTCTCATACTCATCCCCATTCCATTTATTTTATTTCCCTTTCAAAAAGAAGCTGGCATGAAAAAAAAACTTTACAAAATCCTGTAAATTGCTTCACGGCTAAAATAAATTGGATTATGTTGCCCTCTAATGAATTGCTTGTTTTCCCAGTCGTCCACAGCGTCATCTGCTTATAAGATCTCAGCTAATTCTTGGAAGCTTGTCTCACTAATTATTATTCTCTTCGGGAAGGCTAAACTGCTCGAATCCCTAATTTGTAATGCTATGTTGATGAGCCCATGAATAAAATCCAACCAGAAAGATGGACCATGAGCCAACGAGAAAGTTGAATAATGTGGATGAGCTTTATTTCCCAAATTTTTTAAGCCTCTTCATCACCAATCCCCACCAATCTCTGTAAAACTGGGTCACACATATGGTCGCCTATTTTTATCTGAAAAAAATTTCATTGTTACTGCCGCGTTTGCATTTGTCTGTGATAATAATATATGTATATGCTTATAGGCTCATGACTAATATTAAATTTTATGCTAAAAAAACGAAGTATATTTATTTTTTTTACTTAAATCTGACTGTTTGCAACGCTTTCAAGTTGTTATCCCCGTTTTGAATTTCCGCACAAGGATAAATAACTCGGGAAAATGGGGATTTTTATTGGAATCACGTTTCCACCATTTAGACAGCTCTAGTTTTCCCTTCCGCGCTTCCGCTTCCATTCAGCGTCAATATGGGGATAATTATGGGAGATGGGTTGAGATTGAGAAAATGATGAAAAGAGAGAGATATTTTTTTGAGGGTAAAATTAGATAAAAAGGAGATGCGGAGAAGATACATTTTTCTTTATATTTTTTCTTATGTAGGAGATATGTTTCAAAAGAAATAAAAAAATGTTTTCTTCTCGCATCTGAATTTTTCTTCGTCTTCTTCGGTTTTGGGGGATATGATGATGATGTGATCTTAACCGTCGGCATGATGCCACCGACGAAGTCGACAGATAGTCAACGAGGCTAAATGAAAGTCGACGGGGTCCATCCATCTGAAAACAATATATCTGACGCTGGCGCTTTTGGCAATGGCTTTTGCTTATTTTTCCTTCCTTTCCACCCTCACACAAAACGAGATGACCGAGATTACGGAATATACGGACATGTGCGGAGGAGCATGAAGTTTGCACAAGTTTTACAGATTTTCTAACGGATTATGCTCGGTTGTCTTTATTCGTGGTGGAAATTCAGGTTAAATTGGATCATCACTTGCTCGGGAATCCGGATAGGATCAGTAAAGATGGTTTATCATCAGTGGACACCGCAGCGACCACAGGAGAGCCGAGTTACTTCCCTGTTTTGAACGAGTCGTTGGTGGCAGCCACGCTCCGGTCTGGGGAGAGGACTTCGCTAGCTCTGGAAAGGATTGTGAGGGAGCAGCTAAGGGACAAGTTGAGTGGGACGTTGCAAAATTTCTTCCAACCCCTGCTTACCAACTTTAGACAAGGTAAAGTAGGCCTAAATTATTGCAAGTTTTGACAGATTGATTTGGGTGACCGTTTTAAAATGTTTTGATTTGAAAACATCTTTGGCTGAGCTAAATCTTGAAGAAATGGTTTTAATGTCGCTGAGGAGAACTCATTCTGTGACAGTGTTATTACTCGTGTCAAGTTTGGCAGTAAAGTGTATTATATTTTGGCTTTGCGTCATTTTTCTCTTTTTACGCAGAAATTTTGGAAGCACAGGAGTCTCTAGTTGGCTCCCAACTATTGGAGAAAACGACAGAGGAGATTAGTTGGGAGCGGTATTTCGAGCGGCTCAAAGAGAGCTATGTGAAGGTGACCAGGGAGCTGGAGTCTTATTTGATACAGCTGGGACAAGTCTCTCGGGAAGTGGAAGGAAGGTTGGAAGGAGGAGTAATAGACTCTTATTCCGTGGAAGGTATCGAACAGGAATTAAACGAGTTGAGCCACTTCCGCTCAGAACTGAAAAGGAGGATGGATCAGGACGTGAAACCGGGGCTAGATCACGTCCTTTCAATTGTGGGCCATGAAGAACCTCCAATCCAAGCGGAGCAGGAGGATCACACAATTCGAACACTGACTTCCACCATCCTCGGGGAGCAGTTGGACTCCTCCATTTCCCAGAAACAGGACAACCTAACGAGACAACTTACCGAAAAAATGATTCACAACGACCTCGACATGATCAATCGGACGCTCAACGAGCTCATCTCCGAACTGGAGCATCCTTGCAATTACGGGAATAACTTGAGAGATGCTCAAACCTACCTGGCAAGTTTTGAGCGGTTCGAGAAGACTGTGGAGGTAGGCAGAATATAAAAAATAGTCTATTTTTGGGAGATGTGGTTTTTTTCCCTTCCGCAAAGATTTATTGGAGTTGGCATAAGAGTTTGCAACCTGATGACTTTTATTTCATCGGAGAATATTTTATTAAACCCTATTTTCAGACACTTCGTGACAAGCTATCAAGACTGTTGACAACAGCCGGCATGTCTGAGACGGACGTGAAGGCGCAGAATCTTCTCGGCAAATTGAATCAGCTCGTTGATCGGAAGGGGAAACGAAGAGAGTTGATATTGCTCAGCTTGGAATACTTCAAATTGATCGAAAAAGTATGTTCAGATTTTTTAAACGAGTGAAAAATAATAATTTAATTAGGTTTGATAACGTAATTTTTTTGAATATATTTTTCAGTCATACGAACATTACGATAGGGTTAATTCCGAGATAAACGACATTATTACAAAGTCAAAGTCTCCCAACATTCAAATTGTGGATATTGAAGGGCTCTTAAAGCAACTTGAAAGTTTAAAAGGGAAAGAGCAAGAGCAAGAAAGGAGGCTGGACGAAATTGAGAGGATTGCGAAAATAATATTTGACGTGTCATTGGAGGAAGAAGCAAAGCAGCATTATCCGCTGAGAGACAGAAGTGCGAAAATGAGTGGGGAAATAAATCGTGTGGAAAGTGACTTGACCAGTTTATTGGGCATTATAAAAAGTCAAAGTGAGCCGGTTGTAAAGGTGGTGGCAGAAGTCCCGTCTGCATTTGAACTGGAGTTGGAAGCCCAGATTTTGGCGGAGCAGTTGCCAGTGAAGACAAAGTTAGAGAAAAGTGCTGCCGCTCCACCTGTGCAAAGTGGTGTTAGGAAGGAGCCTGAAGAATTGGTGGAGGTGGTGGAGGAGCTGATCGTGCCCACTCGTGTGGTTCGTCGCCCAACGTCTCAGGAGATATGCACCCAAACATCGATGCTGATGGATGAGGACGAACTTGAAGCAAAAACGAGAGAGTATTTGAAGGAAAAGGAGAGAATGACTGTGGCTGTTTTAGAAGCCTTGAGACAATCCATGTCCCCCCTCCCGGCGCCCCCACAAACTGTAGAGAAGGAAACACAGTTTGAGGAGATGGAAGTGGTGCAACAGAAAACTGAAAAGGTTGATAGGGACGCGCTAACTCAGACTGTAGAGGAGAGGAGAAGGTCATTTCCAACGCAAACAGAGGAGATGTTTGTTAGAAAGGGGGTGGAAATCTCAACAGAGACGGATGAGGGACAGATTTTTATTGAGGAGGCAACTGCATTGATTCAGCAACATCAGCAGAGGCCCTTTTCCGGGGAATGCGTAAACCCCATGTTTGTGCAGCCTTTGAAGGATCTCGTGGTTAACGAAGGGGAAAAGGTCGTTTTAGAATGCAAGTAAGGCCCAACTGTCCAGATGTGCTCATTTTTATGTTTCATTAGGTAGCTAAATTTTTAAAGTTCACATTTTAATTGTTTCAGGACGACGGGACGAATCCACAAGTTAGTGTGGCTCAAGGATGGCTTAGAAATTCAGAACAATCCGGATTACAAGACTGACTTTTTGGACGGCTCCACAGCACGTCTCACCATTGATGAAGTGCTGCCAGAAGACTCTGCCATATTTACCTGTCGGGCTTACAGTGAAGGAGATAACGTGATGGTGGAGACCAGTGGACGTCTTACAATAAGGGAGCCAGTCACGTCACTACTAGTTGCCCCCCAATTTCTGCCCCACCTGCCGACCTCCGTTGGTGAGCACGGGAAACCACACGTGATACAAGTGAAAGTGGAAGGGAATCCCTTGCCCACGGTTCAATGGTTTAAAGATGGCCAGTGTATTGACACCAGTCCAGACTATATCATCACGTTCAACAATGGACTTTGCGAAGTCCAATTCGACGAGTTGGTCAAGGACATGGATGATGGGAAGTATATTTGTGTTGGAACAAACAAACTGGGGGATTGTGAGACAGCTGTAGAGCTCCAAATCACAGGAGATGTAGACATTTCCAGAAAGCTCTCTCGCCTCCCTCCCAGGATCATTCGCGCCCTTCCCAAAAACCTTATGAGCAGGGCGGGTCAAAGGGTGAAGCTGGAGTGCGAGTTTGAGTCACACACTGACTTTACCGTCATCTGGATCAAAGATGATAACAAAATCTTGACAAAAACCAACTCATCCGCAGAGATTACCACACATGGGGACACGAGCACGTTGATCTTCAACGAGGCATATCCCGTCAATTCCGGGAAGTACACAGTGCTTATCAGGAACGCTGGTGGGGAGTGCCAGTCCGATTGCCAGATCATTGTTAAAGGATTGCTCCCAGCGGAGACATCCGATTCCGAGCTTAACATATCGGACAGTGAAGCTATCAAACCGAGTATCAAAATGCCCCTGAAAGATGTTCGAGGACGGGTAGGGGACACGCTACGATTGGACTGTGTGATTATTGGTAATCCAGAGCCGGAAGTGATTTGGTACAAAAACGCCGTCCCCCTAAAGGAGTCTCCGAATCATCAGCTTTTATTCACAGGGGATAAATGCTCGGTGGTCATCAATTGTGCGGATCTGTCGGATAATGGGATCTACTCAGTGTCTGCATTGAACAACTGCGGAGAGGCGGGATCCAAATGTCAAGTATTTGTGTTTGAAAAGTCGCCAGAAGTGTTAGGTGAGATATTTCTAGTTGATTTATCAGATTTTAAAGTAATTAAAAATTGTAACATTTCAACCAATAACTTTCCCCCTGTAAAGAATCCAAACCAGTGCAGAGACCCAGCTTCACCAAAATGATTCAGGATGAGATGGTTAATGCTGGAAGTGACTTTTCTTTACTTGTGGAGCTCGCCCCGGATCTAGACAATCCAAACGTGGTGACGGATGTTACCTGGTGGAAAAATAATAGCCAATTACTTCCTGATCAAGACAGGATTCAGGTTGCTACTCAAGAAAAGCATAAGTACTTAATAGGAATGATAATTGGTATTAAATTATAGAATGTAATTTTGCATGCTAATTTAGATATCAAGGGACGATCTTCAACACAGACTGCATTTTAAAGAGGTCGGCCTTCAGGACAAAGGAAACTATATGGTAAAAGCTGTGAACTCTGGTGGGGACGCTAAATGCTTTGGATGTCTAATCGTAAAGGAGAATTTCGAGAGGGTGGTGGACGATGAGCAAGTTTCCGTTAAGGAGCCTGTTCCTGCTCCCACTGCACAACCTCCAAAACAAGCAGTAACACCCCCTCTGACAGCCCCGCCAGTACAGAAGATTGCAGTGACAAGAACAGTCACGAAACCACCTCGGTTTGTGATCCCATTGGAGGGGAAAATGGTGGATGAGGGAGACAAAGATGTCAGCCTCAAGTGTAAAATTGCTGCATCCCCTCCAGCAACAGTTAAATGGACCAAGAACAATTCTGCAGAACCCTTGCAGCCATCTGCAGATTCCAACATGACGCTATCCTACAATGAGAGGAATGGGGAGATTGAACTGAAGCTTTCTACCGTGAATGTTAAGGACGGAGGTCGATACACTGTTCACGCAACTAATGAACATGGACTCGCCTCAACCGTCTCAGATCTCGTGGTGAAGAAGACCACTTTTCCACCAGTGTTCAGCAAACGCTTGCAATCCCTCACAATGGAGGAGGGAAAGCGGATCTACATGGAGGTTGACGTTTATGCAAAACCATCCCCCCAAATCAAGTGGGAGCTGAATGGGCAGACCATAAGTCAAAATGCGGGGGAAGGAATAACCATAAAATCAGATTCTCCCACGAGACATTCGTTAATCATTGCTTCTGGGAACAAAGACAAATACTCGGGCGTGTATAAAGTAATAGCGAGAAATGAAGCTGGAGAGGCCACTTGTAGCTGTACAGTAAATATAATTGGGAAGACTGATAGTTCTTCAGCAGTGGAGGCCATGTTTGTTCCACCTCCATCAAAAATAGTTCAACTAGCAACTACCCCAGCGAAGCTAGCGGAATCAAATGTGTCAACGGAGAATCAATCTTCGAGTTTGGTTAAGAAGGATGAGCAAAGTTCCACTGTGTTGGAGAGCAGCGTCACAACAACAACGATAATTACATCGAGCGAGGAGCACAAATATGAAAGTCGAGTTACCCAAGTGATTTCACCAGTACCGGCACCCGACATAGACTCACTGGCTGTTATACGACATCCACAAATTCAGGCTTCCGCTCCACCAACGAAGGTGGTAAAGACTCAACAAGACAAGGTTAGTTTGCCGACACCGACTATGATGGAGGCGGATGATCATGGACTGATTCCTGGCCCAGAACCAGAAATCCTAGTGGCACCACCGCCCACTCTCCCATCTGCTTGGGCAATGTCAACGAATCAGGTAATCGAAAAGGTCAAAAAGTTGGAGGAGGAGACTGCCGAAGCTGCTGCCTCCCCACCGGTAGAAGGCCCTCATGGAGGTGTTAGGATCATTCCCATACACAGAAGTGAACCATCTCCACCTCCTCCCATTGCAAAAACTGGGATGATCTCTGCTTCTCCAATCTTCTCCCAACAATTTGAGCCAATTGATCTAGGTGAGCCACCGAAAATAGAGCCAATACTGCCGCCAATCATATCTCCAAGCCCGTTTGAAGGTTACATGATGAGTGAGCCTCCAAAGATATCACATGACGCCACATCTTCCGTCTCCAAGGACTCGTACCATGTTGGCGGGACTTTTGTTCAAAAAGAGGAAAGGCACGAGGAGCAACGGAGCTCGAGTCAACTTTCATATATTCGACCAAGCAAATTCGTCCCGGAGAAGATGCGGGAATCGGATCATGAGTCGGAAGTGGAGTCAACTGTAATTCCTCCCAAGTGGACACCGCCTCCGGTAACCCAAGTAGTAACAACATCAACAATACCCGTATCAACCACATCAGCATTTGTTTCGATTACCCCAACATCAACTTTCTACAGTAGTCCAGGAACAGAGCAGCGTGCTCCTCCAAGGCAACAACTCCGCCCAGCGGACCCTGGTGGCGTCAAGTCTATCGCAAAATTATGGCCACCACAAGGCACCACGTTGGAATCCACACAAACCATATCTTCAACTTCTACCATGAACGTTGAAAGTAGCAAAATGCAAACATTGTCGACTGGGGGTACACCTGTTCCTCCTGGTTTGAGTCGCCTGAGCCCAATCGGATTCCCTTCAGAAAGGTCTGCACGCTCCCCGACACCAAATAAAGAAGCGTTAGAAATGGATAAGCTGTGGTCAAAACCAATCCGCTTCGCCAGCCCTGTTAATGTTCCACAGACAAGCATTCCAACACAGCCCTCAGGAGTACTTAGTCCCACTTCCACTATGAAAAAACCGAAACCGGAAGTGCCACCAAAGCCTTCATCATCATCGCCTTGGTTGAAGCGAACAACCCCAACCCCATACTCTCCGGTATCGAGTCCTCTGCCTTCCTTGAGCCCTAATCCTGCAAAACCAGAAGTGCCGCCAAAGCCATCATATTTAAAGTCGGCGTCCCCATACTCACCTCTGACTAGTCCTCAACCACCCTCTCGACCTGTGAGCGCAACCCCCGGTGTGGACCAAGGGAATAAGGAATCACTCTATTATGTCTCCACAGTATCCACACCAAGGACGACCCCAGTGCCTCCTCAAATCCTAGCTGGATGGACATCTCCGTTACCCTCCACCCCAGAAGTTCCCACAGACCAGTCATACTCTTCCGCTTTCCATGAGAAGCGAGAATACTTTGAGAACACAACAACTCAGTCATCATCTTACCGCATGGAGGAAATGTCCTCATCCTCTCATAAACAATTTTCTAAAACCTCTTCCTCCATTTCCCCCCGACCCCATGGGATAACTTCGCCAACCTTTATGGACTTTCACCCAAGCGGAGTGTCGTTACTAGATCAAAGTTTCCTCCCACCTCCGGGCGAGCCCCCCGTTTTCATGTATGCTCCGCCCCCACCAAAAACATCCATTTCCCCATCCTTTTCATCAATGTCATCATCAACATCAAAATCATCTACGTTCATGCAATCCCCCTCCAAAGGTATTACGACAACCACCACCACCACCATCCCCTCATCACTTCCCTCTTCAGGCAAGGTGAGCACTGTTTCCTCCTCTTCATCATCCTCCCTTTCCTCCACAAGCTCGAAACATGTACAGGGTCACTATCCAACATCAAACTTTCTCAGATTCCAACACCAACATCAGTAAATCCAAATCCCAAACACTGAACACATGGCTAATTTGCATAACCCAAGTAGTTAACTAACCTTATCAATTCAGCAATTACTTATGTACGCAATTTTATTAACAAGACTTCCAAAAACAATCTGGAGTACTTATATTTTGTGTGGAACAATTGACTCTCAGATTCAATTACAAGTAAATAGACTCCCACATTTAATCTGGTGTTAAAAAGTTATTTGGTGTAAAAAAAATGTATTTTACAACTGCTATAATTACTCCAAACTAATCCGGTTTTCGTGTGTGTTTGTACTTGTACTTCTCCCTCTTTTCCCCTCCCACCTCTGCACATTACACTGTTGACTATAATTAGTTGTGGAACTTTGTAGTTTATTTGTTAGATAATTGTGATTACCGCAATTTTATTTTATTTAAACAACACGCTATTCATATTTATGTCAATGTTGGTCGTAAATAGACTTATTATTTTAAATTATGCCTTATCTTTAAATGTATGATATAATTTTATTGCAATGTTCATTAAGGGCACTAATATAATTTATATAGTTAAATGTTAGCTGAAAATCAATAAAAACGTCTATTCTAGTCGCACAAGTTTGAGTTTTTTTGTCACCAGTTGTAACGGTAACGTTATATTATCAGTTTACAGCTATGTGTAAAATATTATGTGGTGTGTTTTAAATGCCAACGCAATTAAGATAATATATGTGTACCTTTGATGTACATCGAGCTATAATTGTAATGTAATTGTTCTCAAATAATATATATATGTCTCTGTATACATGTTACTTCAATGTTAAATGTCAATTAAATGTGAGTGGAGCTACGCGATATGTGAACTCATGCTGGATATACCTTCGCTGTTTGTTGCTGGATAACATTTAAAATCGAGCCATGTTAAGCTTTAACAAGTGAATTAATAAATATGAAGGTCTGTCTCAACAGGACTTTTAAACTACCAAACACATCACTGCACATAATCCCGGATGGACACATTTAATTCATGTAACGAGACAAAGATTCATGACATGACTCATATAAGCTTTTTTATCTATATTTTTACAACTACATTAAAAATAATTAGCGACAGGTGACCCTCAGCAAGGAGGAAAGCATGTCGATGACGATGATGTCAACCTCGTCTTCCAAAAATGAGTCATCCCGACAGCCCCCACCACCTCAGAAGCTTACGAAGCCGATAGTGATAGTCAGTAGTGGGGATGATGATGAGAAGGTAAGGTCCGCTTCAACAGCCACCGCCACCTCCACGGTAAAATCGGCGTGGGAGGAAGAGGTATCATCGGCAGCTGGGACTATGGCAATGGTCCCCTTCAGAAGAAGGCAAGATGTGCCGTACATCCGTCCCACAAAGTTCATCCCTGTTTTGGACTATTCTTCTGCCTCAGGCTTGGAAGAAAGTGGAGATGATGGTGAGGGAGGGATTAACCCAAAGTGGAAGCCAAGGGAAGGGGATCAGGATGCCCTATCTAGGGATACGTGGCGGAAGGTGACATACCAAGTGCCATCAAGACGACGGGACTCTCTAACCTCTCTCGTGGATAAGTCCATGCACGAGATGAACAAGCAGTTTAAATCGAATATAAGCCAGCTATCCCAAGGACTCTGCTACAACCGGATGGACAGGAAAATTCAAAGTGATCTGAGTGGAGTTGGTGGAAGCCGCAAGGACAATGGGACAGGTTACAAAATTTATTCTTGTCTAAAATGCAAACAAACTGAGCCAGCTTGATCTTCATAACCTTTCATTCTTCATTGACAGAATATAAGCCCAGCGCTGAGAAAGTGCAAGGAGGGGAAGCTTCTAGCAGCAATGTGGAGGATACTAACCCCCTAATCTACTTCAAGTATGATTTCGGCTATGAGTTTGGTATTGCCACTCCAAGAAATGCCAGAGCGTCAAGTGAGCCTCTGACAAAGAAATGCTTGCCAGCTTCCGAAAGACCCACTTCTTGGATGACTCCAATGGAGGGGGATGATGATGCTCCTATTGTCCTCCCTATCATTCATGAAACAACCACATCGAAAGGTGATGATGATAAGGGCAAAATGTAAATGGGGCAGGTGATGTGTATACTTATCATCGTTTGAAAAAAATACATATAATCCCCATGGTATTGTACAACAATGGAAAAGTATTACAGTTTTAATTTTCACAAAAAAAAAAAGAATTAAGATCATCAAAAAATCAACAACAACAATTAATTTGCAAGCGAAAGTCATTTGTAACGCTGAAGGTATTTATTATATAATCTTATTCTTATTCTTACAATAAATTTGGAATATTCAAAAAGGCGTGATGAAGATTAAATGTTTGCCACCTTCTTCGGAGCCTCATTCAGAGCCACCCTAGTCAAGTAAACCAGCTTGTGTGCAAATTGGCATGGGGCAGGAACTGCCACCGTTCCGCACCAATTGTAGTAGAGATGGCTCAGCTTGAAACTGAGTTTTTGCATATGACCCGGTGTGAAGCCGGACTCATTAATGACGACATTGTAGTTGGTGGGGCTCACAGTCCCTTGGTTAACAGATTGAGACACCAAGAAGAAGTCGTACCTATAATATCAAAATTAATAAACACCCATTAACAGTCTTTCAGACATCAGACCAGAACTAGCAATTCTACAAACGAGAACTTGTAAATTGAATAATGACTCAAACTCACCGTTCCGGCAAAGTGAACGCGTTATTAACTACAGTCCCCGGGCCGACGTTAGAATACGTCACTCTGTCCTGCTCTGACCTTTCCAGCATGATTCGAGAATTGATCTTCTTTGTGACGATCACAACTGCCAACTTGGCCACTTGCTGCTCCCTTGCCGCGTACATATCTCGGATTGCTTTCCGCAAACGGGGAAGTTCGTAGTCCATAATATGGCCTTCCCCAACCTCGTTACGGAAGAGAATTACATCATCCGGCAATGCTCCGCTATTTTCAATCGTATAAGCCATGAGAATTTCTGGAAGCAATTTACCAAAAGTGTTTTTAATTATCCGGACTACCATATCACATTAAAAGCATTAACGAGCAGCAATCAAACTTTTTCATAAAATGAAAACTTACTCAACATACAAGCGGTCAACTTATGGGCTACCTTCGAGCCAACCATGCAATAGTATCGAGTCAGTGTCTGGTCTGTGCTCCATACCAAGGCTCCAACGCACTTCCCTTTTCGTTCAGAACAGTGGTACACGTCAAATCCCAGCACCATCAACCGCTTCACAGGGATCTTGATAGCCCAAGG
>JAQGAH010000582.1:0-31575 GCA_034696885.1 Lepidocyrtus paradoxus | reverse complement strand
AAGTCTTTTAGTCAGGCATTTTGAGTTTTCCCATACTGTATCCGGTCGCAAGTTTGTATAGCTGTGGATGGCTAGTTGAAGATTTGTTTAGAATACAGAAGTAGTATACTCATACGCCTAAGCTAACTGCATAAAGAATCTTTAATTTAATAAACAGGAATCTTATATTTTACGAAATTGAAAAAAACAGGTGAAATAAAAAATTTACAAACTCGAAAATAAGAAGAAAATATGAGGTACTTAATCATTATGCTGCAAATTAAATTAAATATACCAAATTATGACTAATCACTGAAATTTTTTATTATAACGCAAGATACGATATGAATATCTCTAACATTAGCCCATTCCAGAGTTCAGGTTGGATGAGGATCTTGGAATTTCAATAAAATATTTGCTCATTCCAGCCACATCAAACCAAATCAAAATACCTGGCCATATACCTAATAATTGGAGGTCGAACGAGCCCGAAGGGTCACTATCTTTTCCTTTTCAAATGTGGAAATCCTCCTGCCACTTGGAGTAAGCTTCGACATGTACCTCATAGCGGTCATCACTTCGGCGATGAGGTCAGAATGTGGCGACATATGATGAATGAAGAGTAAGAGGAACATTTTTGGTATTAAACCCTCAAGTGATTAGTGAATGAATTTTATTTTTCATAAAAATCCGATAAAATCAGAGGTAGGTAAAGCAACGATGCTCCTTTTTTTGCATTACTGACGCAGATTCTAAAAGCAATCTTTCAGGCAAGGAGAGCAATACGTTTTATTGTGGAAGTTGAATCATTTCCCAAATCATGATCATGACTGTTCTTCTGACTGACTGAAACTAATAGAACAATAGACCTTTACATTCCATTAATTAATCACAGATTATCTCAAATAAAAATCAGTTTGCAAAAGAATGACTTCCTACGTAAAATGAACTTTTATTTTCGCCACTGGATCTGGATGATTCACGAGTTACTTTGTATACGTGCTTTTATACTAGAAAATGCAACTACATAATGATGCTAATGATTAATTTCAACACACCTCGTGGATAACTCGACTCTGCAGAATTACTGTCAGATTACTCTGATGCGGTGAAAAGTACCCATTGACGTCGAGTGATAAGATCAGATCAAAAACACTCTAAAAACGAGACTGGCTGTTTTTGATCTACTTGGATAAAGATAATGAGTAGAGGATTTCACGAAGGAATTTTTCCATACAAAAAAATTCATCTTTTTCCTTTTATATCTAGTAACTTGATCAATATAAATATTTAAGTTCCATGTTATGTGTAACGTATCTCGTTTCTCACATCCGCCTAAGTAAAAAAAACGATGATGAAATCAGTTAAAGTTAAGTAAGAGGAAGAACTAACATAATTAGTTTATACTCTTCCATACCAAATAATAAGACAATACCACCGAGTGGATTATCAATCAAGTATTGTACCGTGGATGGCACTACCTCGCTAAAACAAAATTTATCTCACTCTATCACGTTTCAACATAGGCATGTGTGCATTTTTTGTTATATAAAATGATATTAAAGTAAAAATGGAGAAGGGAAAAATGTTGGCTAAGCCACCAATTCACCAATCAAACTATTTCAAAATAAAGCCAAAAAACACCGACAAAAACGGTACGGTCGAATGGGAATATTTCACCTGATTACTTTACCGATATGACTGATTGTGATGTATGCATTCTTCCTCAGAACTGATGATGGATAATTATCCAGTCAAACAGGTACACTCAAAGTTGGACGAGTCGGAATGAAATACTTCTTGAGTGAGAGTGTATTAAAATAGTTTAATTGGATTAAGAAACCAATCTCACAATGATATTTCTTAAAAACCTCAATTATTTGGCATGAGAAGACTGGCTGAACACAATTCAAATATTACAAATCAGGTGAAAGATTTTAAAAAATCGAATGTGTTTTTGTGGAAGTTTCATATTTTCCATTAAGAAGGAGGCAAAATAGATATTCCTGAAATATATTTAAGGAAAAATAGCTTACTCTTCTTGAGATTCATCCGTAGTCATGTCGGCCCGTCTCCGTGGTGGAAGTTGCGGGGGTGTCTCAACTGCTCTAACTTGGAATAGATGATGCTGGAAGGGTTGCGCTGATCGTGGAAGGAGCAATGCTGATGATGCCGTGTAGTAGGGACTATAAAGGGATGAAGGAGGAGAGGTTGCTGACGGTGCAGCGATTAGGATTCTAACGTTGTCCGGCCTCGTTTTGCTTTCTTTATGGGGACTTTCTCTTGTAAATATTGACAATTAGTGTAACTACCGCTGCACTTTAGATTTACATTTGAGAACTTTTCAATTTCACTGTAATCATGATCATTATAATAGCAAAGATAGTTATCCGTTTCGAAACAACTTTTATAGCGTTCCAGCTGCCACCACTTGCCAGCAGTCATTGTATTTAAACTAGTAACTGAAAAATAACTAGAACTACTCCTAAGTATATGTATTCCTGTTGAAATTAGTGATTCCTCCTTCAAGATACAAAATTATTCCTCAAAAAACTTTCATTCAATACATATAAAACTGCTAATTAACTGCTTTAATTTACTAATTAGCTAGATGAGTGAAGCAATGCTTTTTTCTTCAGCTGCACGAAGTTTCTTCCGAATAGGCTGCTTCGATAGTTGTCTTCGTCTCATATTCCTTTGTCTATTTGGGAGTCCAAAATCTTGCCATCTTTCTTCTCATTGAAGTTTTTATCATTTTTCCAATGAGCTCCTCTCTCTACAAAGTGGCTTTCTCTCCGTACTTATTTCTATACTAATTTAGAAACTCAAGTCGAAAAGAATAAGCTAAAAATGGTGAACGGGAAAAGATCCCAAAAAAAATTTCGTCCCCTCCGCCTATTTCAGATCAGGTAGCGGCACATGAGAATAAAACGCTGTACGACTGTTTTTCTCTCCCGTCCGTTGTCTTTCCATTCATCAGTCTCGACTTTCATTCATATGATTTTTGTCAAAGTATTAGCATCTTGATAAGCATCCATGAGAAGTGAAATTTGACATGTGGAAAGCTACAAACTGCACAAATGTTATGTTGCCTTTTATAAATATATTTATTTAAATTTCCTCCACATTCTGAAGGATTTCTCCCAGCCAGATTCGTCAGTGATATGGGATGAATGAGAGCTGCACCGTTCAGAAGCTGTATGACGTTGATTGCACACAGGTCACAGGTGAAAATGCAGAGAACAATTTCAGGAAGGATTTTTCTAGAGCAATATATTCGAAACTGTCAAGTACGAACTATGTCGCTCGTATTTTTTTATTGGAAAGCGCAGTCCGTACATATACTTCATATGCAGGTATTTTAACTTGAATTATTAGGTATTTAAAAAATTATAATTTATAATAAGCACTCAAACAAAACTTGAATTTAAAGCTGAAGCTGAACACACTCACTAAACTGTGATCTGATCGCCGTGAGTGTGGATTGAGCGTTCACACACAAACGAGCCAAGTGGAGTTGCACAGATTTTTTTTTACATTCATAGAAAACCCTCTGTGGTAAAATGTTAAGTTGCAAAATGCGTGTGCTTTTGCTGCTAACTACATAGGTGCTTATTTTTCACTGTGCTCAATTGGCGATGATTCGATGGTGATATTGATGATGATGATGATGACGCTCCAACAAAAATGAATGAATGAGGTATACCTACCTACTCATTCTACAAAAAGATGAAACCATGTATTTCCTACTTGGGTTTTGCGGCAAGCCTCTAGTTCACTCAAGGAAAGAGTTCAGAATATTCTGAGATTGTGAATCAAACACTTTTTTCTCTGAAATGTTGAATGATTTGAGTAGAAAAACAACTGGGAATAGATTCTTCCTTAGCTTTTTGCTTTAATACGAGTTGAAAAACTGAGTCAAAAACACAATTTACGTCGTGAGCTTATTTTTTTAGTATGTTTCCGAAAATTTCATACGCAATTCAAATTTCAATCGAATCCTCAGCCAAGGAATTCCCTTTCCTTAGTTTCCCGTGTGTTGTTCCATTCAGCGAATACTTTTTCACGGGAGCTTTCTCCAGCAGCACAAGCAACCAGGACAAAATCCGAAAAGGAACTACTGGAGCTCCGAATGTTCACACTCTCACATGTATACCACCATTCTCTCAGATTAGCTTGAACCTTTTTTCTCCCTGGAGAAGTTACAGAAGAGGAGAGAATGTTAGAAGGCTCCTGCCATTCCTATTGCCATATCCTAATGCAATACAAACACTCCTCTTGCCTACCAGAATAAAAACTCTTCCTTCCAACATGTACCTCTGGCTATGGTTCTGGCAAATGTTGAAAAAGCAGTTGAAAAACTTTTCTTACTCCATCCATGCTCCATACCAGGCATACTATAAAGTATGGGATATTGAAGAGGAGCACGAAACTAACATAAAACATACGAGGACTCGGGCTCCCACTGTTCTACGTTCTCCTGCCATTCACTTGAAGCCCTTCTCGCACCAACACATAAAACTGGTATCACTTGCATATTCTCCTCCGCACATATCATCCTTCGCCATCATCATGGAACCACATTGATGCAAGAAAAGGAGTCATGCCATGGCCGTTTTGTTTGCTATATAGTCCGTTCTCTCGTTCCTTCCGTACTTTTCTTCTCGCTCACAACGAGGAGCTTACTCTCTCTGGCTCTGATACGGATTGCGAGCTCTCTTCAAGAGAGTTTCCCTTTAGCTTTTTACAATACTGGTGGTGGTGGTGGTAGTATGATATGATGATGATGGGGGTGCTGTTTTCTGTGTCTGCTCCTTTTCTACTACATTCACACAATTCAAACTCCCATTTTGCCGTATTTCACTGTTTTCAGTATTACGGTTTTATGTCTGTATTGTATCCAATCCAGTTATAAATGTATACGTAGAGGGAAAAGTGTTTCCTTTAATTTTCCTCCTTGTGAAACTGATATAAAATAATGTACCTATGCTAATATAGGGAGAGGACCAGAGGAAAAAAAAGTGACGGGATCTCTTCTCCTCACAAGCCAAAGCAAACTTAACACATAACTACACTCCTTTTCTCAATATTCTTATTTTTCCTTACTTTATTTCACACTTCCATACATTTATCCTCACTAGGAGGAAAAAAAAGTATAAAATGATGAAAAAAGAAATACTTGTTCACTTTTTGAATACTTCTTGGTTGAAAACCTTAATGTTATCACTGCCCGTTCCATCCGTTCCTAAGGCCTGAGAGCTGTCCCCTTCAACTTCTATTCTTCTTTGGGAGACGAGCATTAATATAAAACTTTGTTGGCCTTGCCTTTTCCTTCCGCTCCTTTCGTCCATTCAACTAAAACCAAACCAAACCGTTTCTCAAGACGAGTTTTTTTTCTTCTCTAAAATCATGGATGCATATTATGTGTATTGGGGGAAATAGATATGTATCAGTGGCATCATCATCATGATCATCGCCACCTTCACACGATCGTCATGTTGCAAAAACCTCGTATCATCAGACATTGCCATCATTTACCAGCTATTACCTGCTTAATGGATACATATGTTTAATGTAATAATAATGCAATAATGGAAGAGTATTGAGGATTGCATCGTATCATCATTCTTTTTCTATTGAGATGGGTAAAGTAAAAATACACAAGTGCAGTACCAGCCTATGAGAAAGTTTTTTCCTCATGGGTTTTGCTGTTGTTGAGATTCATCTGAATCTATAAGCCCTGAACGTATGTAAAAGTAGGATGATCGTCCTCATGCTTCTCAAAACTTGAGATGAAAACCTGCTCCATCCATCCCTTCAATTAGGGATACAATCAACTGCAACAGCTTTATTTCAGTTTGTGTTTCAATCGTCTATTGGAATGAGGATCAAAACTATTTAAAAAGCGAAGAAATGATGAGGTATGGAACGATATTGAAAATGAGGAAAATATCCTGTGTTTTTAAGGATTAACAAATTTCGAAATGGTCTGCGGACATTTTTTTCAAGTTATATGAAAGTAAATATGAAAGAAACCGTTTAACAAGTAAATATAAAGGATCTGCAGAAGATTGCAATAAGATGGGTGCGACTACGCTAGCTGGAATTTTGCAACCCTTTCGGCATTTCGATATTTCCAAACCACGCCAATTAAAACTGCACACACTTTTGCAACAAGAAAGCAAAAAATGGGTAGGACTTTCCCTGAAAACTGGGATGAAGCCTATAGTTCGTAATCATTAGTCTTGAATTCAAGGCTAAGGAGAAGGATTATGTACACATTTTTGTTGTACCATTCGATTAGCAAATAAAACTGCAGAAAAAGGTAAATTCAACAATAAGTATTCGATGCAATTTGGATGCAAAACTTTGGATTCGATTGACAAGCAATAAAGGAATTATGTCCCTTAAATAATTGGATTTCTCGTAAGAAAACAATATCTGATGGAAACCTTTTTGCCCCCTTCAATTAAGAGGTGAGTTTTGTGTGTTCGGACCTTTTAGGCCATGAATGGGTTGTAAGTTACATTATGTTATGATGCGTCTGCCTGTTATATTAGGTCCTCTTATTATTCCTCTGATACTGAATTTTTGAAGCAATTCAACGCAAGTTTAAGAAGAGCACTCAAGACATAGCTGTACTTTTTTTTGGATCATCGCCATCCTCATCGCATGATCATGATCAGGCAACAGCAGGAGCTTTTCATACAAAAGGATCTTGCGTCGTTAGCCTCCTTTAATCCTTGTTGCTTTTTATTGTTTTAATGCTGTATGAAAAAATAACGTGTTTTATGTATTTTCAGAGTAAAAAGACCATATATGCATGACGTAGATATGAAGCTGCTGATATAATCTCTCTGACTAATATACAATTATAAGGAAAATATCAGCTCTAGCTGTGTGTGATGCTCATATATACGTGTACTTACCTCATTGTGTATTTAACAAATAATATCAGGTTTACTTTGGCGTTTCATAAGATGCTCCGTGGACAGGAAATGAAAAAGGTTCATACACTTAACTTGTTTCATTGTCCCATTTGGAGTATTGAAAAGGCTCGTCTTGTTTGAGGCATTTTTATATTGTGGGGAGGTGGGTTGGTTGACTACGCATCCCTCTCATCTCCACATCACATAATATCATACATTCATTCACTCTCGCACATAAATACAGCGCAAAGAAGAAAGACAAGAAAGTGAGAAGATGATGGGATGAAAACCAGAATAAGCCATTTGATGATGAACGGAACGAAATGTGAGAAATTTTCGTGTGTTTGTAGAAGTTAGTAAGCATCTCGTCAAAATACAAGCTACTTGCACTTGAAGAAATGAACAGGGAAGAGGCCAAGCCAGACCAGACCAAAGTCAGCAGCATTTAAGTATGAAAAAAAGCACTGCAGTTTGCTAAGGAGAATCAGGGTTATATGAGGATAATATGTGTGAGGATGATAAGATGACGATACGTCATCTTGTCTATGTACGTTGAATAAAAAAAAACTAAGAGTTCAGTTTAAAACTCATCTGAGGGAATACAGGGAAAAGGATAGATGAGTCTGATGACGATGATATGATAATGGTGTTACATGACGTGGATACATTCAGCTAGCCCATCATCATCATCCCATCTGTTACCAATTCAAGTAGTAATCATCGAAAGAATATTTTTCTTACTTTAACAGTAAAACGGCGAGAAAACAAGTCTGGCTTGATTTTATTATGTGTGAGCAAATCATGAAAGGGGTTTCAAAGAAGCGTAAGGGAAAAAGTATATAATATGCAATGCAACAATGCCTAGGCTAGAGGCTATCTTTTGCAGTTTGATTTTTAAGGAGGAAAATGCATTCGTGGTGCAGTACCAGCAATGAACGAGTTGAAAAAAACACACAAAAATGGTCGAATTCGTCTGGATTTGCATTTATCGGCATTTGGTTAAAAACACTTTGATTGCTTTCTACTTTCAAAATTTTCAAAGTGTTTAACCATCTTTAAGTATAAAAGGCACATGCATTTAAATATTACTTCCAAGCTACTCGTGTGCAAGATGCAGTGAATTATGCTCAACGCAACAGAGCGGAGGTAAAAGACTTTTTTAAAGTGAACAACAACGAACGAAATGAACGCAGCGCAAGCAGGCATGCACAATGGCACAGAATATACCTATATGCATGGCCCATAGCATTCTTTTTTATGAATAGAAAGAAGCATGAGAGAGAAGTAAAAGGAAAAAAATAATTGTCTGAGCGAGAACGAAGAGAAGTTTTTTTTTAGCTGGTCATGAATAAGTAGGAGAAGAAGAATGGACAGGAAATTGAGGCACACACAAAATCCATTCCATTAAGAAAAACGAGAAACAGAGAGAGAACCTGTACGCTTTATCTGACATGTAAAAATGTATGCTTATGTTACTTTTGGGAAGGTAGATAGGCACATATTGCGATACGATCGTAGCTATTTTGCATGTGAGCTTGTTTGACGGCTTCTCGCTTCCCCGTAGTTCTCTGTCTTTCTGGGTTCTGCCAGCCACCACTAAAACTTTGTTTTCGGGGTTTTTATTGAGAAAAATGAGGAAAGGCGAAATAGGTATTTATGCCTCATACATGATCTATGCCTTGCAGCTGGGGCTTGCTTGCTCTTGGTAAAATGTAGTAAGGGCTAAGCACATTTAAATCCGTAAACCTTTTGTATATTTTGGATTAAACATCGACAATGCAGTTTTTGCTGTAGACAAAGGCAAAAGTGATAGTTTCTCGATGTAGCCTCGACTTTCTTCATATATAACATCCTTTGCAAACATTCATCTTAAGAGTTCCAATTTTTCATTTCCTTTCGCAAGCAAACACTGATCAAGACATTTTTGGGTATCTACCACTTTCACTATGTAATTTAAGATTAATTTTATAATTTTGAGCGTGGTAATTATGCAATTCGATAAATAAGATTAATAAAGTAGTTATAACTATTCCTATTCGATAATCTTTCATATCATTTACTGCCACGAGTAGAATAAGCCTATCCAGAGGAATGGGACTAGTCACAGGGTTGCATAAAAGCAACAAAGTTAACTAAGCTTGCAAATGCATTGGGAATGACATGACAAAGAAGAGCTTTACAACAGTGACGTATCCTTATCCAACCTTACAGTATCCATTTATATTAGACTCAGTTCCTCTCAACTCATTTCCAACTTTTCTTTGTTTTCTGGAGACCCGTGCTATGATACATAGTGGAGAAATGCAGTGTGGGAACGCTTAAAATTGCTATGTACAGGGATGCTATTAGGCTATTCCACTTGTTTCCGCTAATACATTTCTGGAGGAACGAAACAGAACATGAATGTGGTAGGGCAAAGCTCAACTACAGCGTGAGTGCTATACCGCCAGGAGCATTGTCGACCCACATTGGCCACCCAACCCCTCATCTCATTGAGAAGAAAACGCTGCTGAATTGAACAGAATCTTACGCTTTTTCTATCTTCCTAAAAAAACACCAAGCGGATGAATATGAGCAGGGGCCAACTTCGTTCATAAAATGCTGTGGGTTGTGTGAGACGAGCTAAAAGTCTCACAATGTGAGCAGGGATATCTAGCCTGTAGTTTGCATTCACAATTTTCGGATGCACAGCGCTGAGGCGAGCAAGTGTATAGCGTGAGTAGCCAGGGATAGCTTCTGTGAACGAACAACACGTTCTCTCTGTGATGCAATGTCTTCTCTCTGGTGGGGATATGAACGAAGGGGAAAAATATACACTGAATATAAAAAACATGGTCTGGGGTTGATGAAATATATACCTAGATATTTTGCTTCACTATATTTCTCCAGCTTATCATTGCGTTTTCCCAAGCGCTGCTATGTTTTAGAGCTGAATTGAACGCGTCTACTACAGAAAGCTCCTAAACTTTCTTTATGGGCTATAGTGCGTGTAGGTTTATGTGCTTAATAGTTAGTTATATAATAAAGAAACCAAAGCTTTCGCTGCTCTTATGGGAGAACAGAGAGGAGGATTGAATAGGTAATATGCGTTCATAGAAAAGGTGGTGTGTGGTGCATGGCATGGTGTTAGGAATACTCTGGCTCTCCGCCACTGCTACCCTATATATATTCCCTATATAAGTACCTATTTGTATTGCCAGAGCATGTGGTCTGACTCTTCAGGATGAGCAACTAGTTCCTTCTTCATCGATCCTTGCTAAGGCCCACCGCCTACCTTGAGAGGAGGAGAGGTGACTGCATGAGCTCAAATCATTTTTTCGAAATTTCCTCCATTCTTCCATCCAAAATTAATATGGGTAATTGTCAAAATCATTCGGTTGATATCATCTTCAGTATTTTAATTTTGGGTGAGGTGGGATCAGATCTGAAGAAAATGTAAGTTGAAGTCTCATTTTGCAGTTGGAGGCACTGGGTCCCCTCACCATTGATGATTTTTTTCTCTCGCATACATGGAACATTTTACAATTTGCAAGAACGCATGCAAAGAATATAGAGAAAAAGCAGACAAAGATTTTTCTCAGTTTGTATCATATCATATGCAACATTTTGTTCGCGTATTTAAGATGAGCTGAGCAAGTGCCCCTTTTCCCCCTACACAATGCGTTCCCTATAACGGAGCTGGCGAAGCTAGGAGGAGGGTACAAAAGCGAGAAGGATATATAGCACAAATCCGGATCCTTTTTCTAGCAGGGATTCCACTTTACAAGGACTTGTATTTTAGGGGTCAACCTGTAAAAACAGATATGCTTATAGTAAGATACAGGTATTTCAGACTGTGATATGATATAAGCACATGGGACGAGCAAACGCTGCTACTTTGTGCATGGACCTAAAACCTCCTTCCTTATTGTTCCTCAACCCTAATTTAACAGAGATCAGTCAGTCAGAGAGACTCTACATCCTAGAGAGAATAACTGAGTTTAGTGAGTGTAAATGCATGAGTCGAAATGAATCTCAACAAAGTTGCTTGAATCCAAAGTAACTTCCCTGTTCTGCGAAAGGAGTGAGCATCCACCTATAAGAAAAGTACACAGACGGTTGTTTGATCCTTGCGTAATAATATATGACTAAAATACAGACAACGGACAAGGATGAGCTGAGCGTTCCTCGTCGTATGCAGATTATAACGTGCTTGGGGTTGAGCTTTTCCTTATGAAAAAATTTCTTATTCTCTTACTTATTCAGCTTTATTATGGCTGAAAGGATACTACTTATAATTCCCTTAAATACTGTATTTTTAACTAGATCCTGTATCTATTTTTTATTGCAGGCGCTTGTACCAGATGAACCTTCTTATGTAGGTTTCATTCAATGATATTTTATGCTGATGTGAAGGTGCTATAGTGCTTGTGTGATGAGATAAGCCGATATACTAAGTTAAGACACAGCCAACGCTATATTACGCTTTGAGCATTTAGCAAAGTAGAAGGGTTCAGACTTTAAAACTGCAGCTTTTTTAATGCTACATGCATATCCCAATTTACATGTCCTTTTAGTTAATGTATTGGTCGATAAATGTCTGTTTGTATGAGTTCTGTCATAGATTTTAAACATTAAATGAAATACTTTCTTATCATTGTTTGTATTTACAGCAATGCGATAGATACTCCATGCTCATACAGTGGGATTTCGAGTCGAGGGAGGTAAATGAAGATACGGGATATTACAGTGATTGAAACTTGTCACGTTTGAAAAATGTACTTATGTATGTATGTCAGTGTATGGTAGTGTGGATTCGTTATTTTAAAACATGAGGTCGGAAGATGCTCTTTTTTTCTGAGAATGTGTCATTACATTCAAGATTATATAATCCATTTCTGTTTGGAACTTGGTGGGTGGAGGCGTACACACGTTGTTCATTCATTGCATATGTATATTGTTTTCAGGATCAATAAAACACTTAATTTCAGCCCCCATCTCAACACCAATATTGAAATAATTTGTGATTTCTACAAATAGGAGATAGGAAGATGCGTTGACGCAGATGCTTCATTGTCTTACCGATTAAGCCGATTGAGTAATTAGTATGGTTGCATTTAGAATGGAGATTAAGTAAATGTCATACATATTTATTTGTTTAATTGATAAGTGAAATATTTTAACCGACTAGCCTCTACCAATCAACGAAAATTTTATTTTATATGGCCCTTGTGAACAACTTAGGTCGGTTATTTAAAACATTTTTTTGGACGGTAAATGCTTGCTCTGTTTATGTACTTATTAGATTGTGGGGAATTGACATTTTTTGTAATTGTAACGGGTAAGGTTAACATACATGACCCAAACAATGAATCAAAACCACTTCACAATGACAAAATCATTATTGATTTTTAGTATTGATATGATATGTCAGCTTTTGACTTCGACAACAGTTATCGACAGCCAAAAGCTCTTGGATGTTTGTAGGCTTAAATTTCGTCGGATCATGGCTTATCATGCAAAAAGAGGATTGACTGATTAGCGATTAGCGCAAACAAACAGTTTATGTTGCAGGAAACTCAAAATTTTAAGTGGTTAACTTGAAGGAGCAATGATCAAGGTAATTTTAGCGTTTCTTGCTTATTCCAAATCTGAAAAGTAAAAAGCAAACGTCTACACACAGTTGTGTGACCTTTGTGAATTTGGGAATCGCCCATAAACGCAATATGATCATGACTCAATAGCTGTATAAATAGTATCAAATGAAAATTTACGGCAAAATGCAACTATAAATCTTTCTCTTCCAAAGATTAATACAGATGAACCAAAGCTAAACTACATTTGGCTGATTTTATAAAGGGACTTGACTACATTATCTATCGCCACAACACAACATCATCACGATCATGCTTGTATCATTGCCAAATTTACATTTTTTTATCATCCTCTGCTTCACTGGCTTAAATAGAGTCATGTGAATTTGCAAGTTGTGACGTTCGTTAGCACGTATGTACGCCAACGACATCAAAAATATTGAGTTGCTATTTGATAAGTCATTTTTGGATATATGGTTTTTTCACAAATATAAAAATAATCAACCTAAGCACATCCGTGCTCTGCTAGTCTGTTTGTCGCCAAAACATGAAGGTCATTCTCGTATTGGATGGGAACTGAAGACAATAACTGCCTAATTTATATTTTACAGACTTTTTTCTGACAAAACACGCTAAGGAATTGTACATGATTTCCTCGACTCCCACATTTGTTGAATAATTCATGTTGGAATTTTATGCATCCATATGGATAAAAGCTATATTTGGCATCACGAGAAATCAAAAGCGTAAGTCTTCAGCTACGTAATAAGTATGATTAAGGCTAATTATGAAGGCTTTCTTGGTGACGAGGAAGGAATGATTCTATCAAATTTAAGATGTTCCATTTATATTACTTGTTTTGTATATTTCCAGCCAGCGCCTGGATATGGTGAAAGTATCAACTAGACATGATAGCGAGATTGTGAATTCATCTGCTTTTTACTTGTGGCAGCAAATCAAGGAGTAAAGTCTGTAACGTAATCATTCGATTGGATTCATACGCGCAGTCATGTATCAAATCTGTACATGTCTTGTAGCACGCAAATTTGCAACTTGCAAATCTGAATTTTGATACTCGGATACCTTTCGCAGTTGACCTTGCTCCACCACCGCATCGCATCGAACCATCATCATCATCATCATCGTGTTTCATTCATTTATGCAAAATGCCTGGATTTAAAATGCTGTGCATCGAAACAGAAAACTCGTAATCATTCATGAATGATTCTTTAGAACGCATATTCCCAGCAAAATACTGTTTCTAGATAGTACTTCATTAATTTATTTGCTAAAAAGCTCATTTTTCTTCACACTACAAAAATCGGTGCTGCTTGATTTCTCTTGAGTCGACATGAGCTGGTTGGAAATGTAGAATTCAAGTTTGGAAGCATCTTTGGTGGAAACTTTTCAGAAGTAAAGAATGCATATGCTCGCATATTAAGGCTATTTATCGTAAATAGTAGCACAAATATCTGCACACATTTTATTTGTGGAACGTGCCCTACTCGAATCTCATCGCAGCATCAGTAACTTTTGTGTCAATAAGGATGATGTCATTATCTCGTGTGTCCAAAAATCTGCACTCATAATCTGTACCATATTGTGTAACTGTTGAAATACACTTAATTCAACTAGCAACAATAAATTAAGCGTTTACGAGCTTGCTACGAGTAAGCCATAAATAGCAGAACAGAGAACAACCCCGTTTCTGTCCCAAACAATTTTTTTTTCTGACATGCATCCATCCTCTCCGTTTGCTCTTTTTATTAGGATTATCCTCATACTTGTATCTGTCTGAGTCTGAGCTTCTCACTACATATCATTCATTTTTTCCCTTCCCCTCATCATTCATTTATCTATTCTTACCATCCTTGTTCATTCATAGCTAGGGAAAAATTGGCTTGCTGTACTGCCTCACACAAGCCTGAGCTCTACCATTTTTTTGGTAATTTTATAGGCTTATTTTCATTCATTCATTCTCTCATCCCATTCATTCATTCATAACTACTTAAAAGCCATCGAATCCATTATGCAGTATTTTACATATGACTATAGTTATGAATGCATATATCCAATTCTGTTTTTTATTTGGGTGCTTATGATGTTAATATTTGTAGTAGGATGATCGTAAGTATGTGCTGTGCCCCAACCAGATATATTTTTTAACAGCCTTCTGCTTGGATTAAAGAGTCACAACGGGTTCAACACCTCCATTCACCAATTTTTCGAAGAGATGAAGACGAGGCCATTTAACAATAATTGTTTTGGAAGAATGGACAGAGTAGATATGGTTATGATGAATGCTTTCACATTTTAAAGTTACAGTAAGGCACATGCTGATGATATTGTGGAGTTATAAGGTGTCACGCTTTGTACTAATGTAAGTTGTAGGTAGTGCAGATGGCCTTCTCTTCTCTTTGTGTATTTCTCTGAAGGGTTGTTGATCCTAATCTATCACGTTTAGCATAATTCTCAGTTTTAAAAACCAAGAGAGGTAGAATGGTCCAACTCTTTTGCCGAGAAGGTGAGCGGTAATAAGTAAGTACACATGTGTTGGCTGTTAGATTTGTGACGATGATTCGAAGATGAAAACGAGACATATAAGGAAGGAGCTTGTTAATACTCTGGTGCTAAAAATTAATGAATATGATTAAAGCTAACAGTATGCTGAGGATGCCATCTATCGCGGCTTATTTATAAATTTGAAGAGTTCGAGGTACAAACTGTGAATACCTAATGCGATGGTTTAAAATTGGGACGGTATTAGTGTTTGGGACTCCAAATCAAACCAAATCTTATAGGTCTACCAACATTTTCAGATGTGAATATGAATGACTTGGGATATGGCACTGGAATGATAAGAAAGGGACACGTGGAGAACATTTTGATGCGTCTACATTTTTTATTTTTCTGTTTTTGAAATTTGAGGTTTGCAATCCGAGCACCCAGGAAGTCGTTTTATAACCCTTTTCCATTTCAGAATTTTGCGTGGGTGGATACTTGGTCGTAAAGTGAGTTGATTGCCTATGTTAAATCTACTGGATGGGAGTGTAAACAGTCAACATATATTTGCACATATTATCTCATCCAAAAGCATCATAAAATTATATTTAAATATCATCACCGCTTACATGCTAAAACAATATGGTAAGAAAAAATATTGGAAGCTCTTGGGGGTGTAAACAAGGTGTGGGTACTGCAAGGCCAAAGTCGAGGGAGCGGACATGAATGGAAAGATGAATGAAGTTGAAAGCACTTACATAACAATACCAATACAAACTGAAACTTTAAGTACTTGCTAAATAATCATAATCAAATCAGAAAATGTGCATAAGATATGCACAACCACTCGCAAACGTAGTTTATCAGACCATTAATGGAAAGGATCGTTGAAGGTGTTAAACTCGTTTAACTATGCCAATTACTTCAACCTTGAATTTCTACTTGTCACTTTATATCCACATATTATTGTAATGAAAGACAACATCTCCATTTTCATATGTCCATGTGGCAGTGGGAATAGCTTCAATTGTTTTAAATGCACGCATTATAAATACTCCACAGACAAAAATCTGAAAAATAAATTACATTGCACAATCTCACCAAATAGAATACCCATCACATTTCATTGGAATTAAAACGCTCAAAAAGAAAAGCCAGAGGAGGGAGAATTCGTTCGCTCAAATGCATTCCAGAATGAAGGGAGCCCAAAAGAAATTCATGAATGAAGCTTTGGCTCAGCCACCCAGTCATAGTCGGCGGAGGTAGTCAGCAAGATTTTAAGAATGAGTTTTGTTGACTCCACATAAACCATAACGTATAAATGTGGAGAATGCAAAGCTCAAAATTTTCACTTTAAACCTATTCCAACCATAAAGCACATTAAGCGGCTGAGCCAATTCTACTGCAGCCAAGTCCAAAAATGGGGTTTATGCATATATGCGTACATATTATGTTTCTATCTTATAATTTGTCAAATTGCAACATATATTTACTTACTACAAGTTAGCTATATAAAATAACTGTAAAAGTTCATAGAACGGAAAGTTCTGTTGTGGTGCTGCGGTGGTGGTGGAGTACAGCCTAGCTTAAGCTGCGGCAGTAAGACATTTCTCTTGAAAATATTTCGACAACGCTGTATCCTCATATCACTGCACGGTACATTGAAGCAATAGGCATATCATTCCAAAAAACGGAAGCCTAAAACGTAGAGCCATAAATGCTTCCGATTTTAAGAATGAAACTCGAAGAAAGTTTAGAAGGGCAAGTACGACATATGCTAGCATGCAACATCATCAAACTCTCCTTCCCCCGCTTTCACAATATAGAAAGGCTCCATTCATTCAACATTGCAGCATCAAAGCTACAGTGCTGCTGGATCTGAAGAATGTTTCCAAAACTGCAAGTGAAGTTTTTTCTTTTATAATCCACCTATATCCTTCCAATGGAACCTTATATGGAACACGATACTTTATGCCCGGGAAAATTACCAACCGAACCAGGAAATGGGAACTTTCACTGAATGTTTTCTTCTTTCATTTTTCTCTTCAAGTATTTAACAGTCCTCAGCTGAATATTTAGCCGAGACATGTTTTGAGGGATTTACTGGGACACTCTCGTTTTCGTTGTGTCTATGTTCGGATGAAATGGAAATAGCTTTTTGCTTTTATTGACGAAACTATAAAAAACGTGTCTGTACGTTTATATCGGTGCGAACATGGCTCTCTCATTTAGACCGTCCATTGATCAAATAGCATGCTGCACCCAGCTTGTAGCTCTCACGTTCAAGTATTTTCATTCAAGAATTTTGAGGTTTCTCAATGAAATTTGAACAACAAAAAACGGACCCCAAGTCTGCAGCCAAAATACAAAACCGTGTTTCTCGTCCTACCAGAATTTAATGTTTGGAAATGTAAAGCACACGCATAAACAGGGGGAAAGCTATAAAACGGAATAACTATCTTCCTCCTGAGGTTTATGGGGGTTTTCCTTGGTTGACTAAAAGTGTTTCGTAGTTTGGAAGTTGCAATAGTTTTTCCATCTATTTTTAGCACGTTTTCCCCCAGAGCGAAATTAAAGCCATCAAAAATGCAATTTGCAAAAACTCTTGGAAATTGTCAGTTTTGGTTATAATAATATTTGGCCTAGAGGAGTAAAGAGGAAGTTACATTTGCAGATGTGAGCAGCCTGTCTTTTACGGTTGTCGGGCTGGCTTCCGATTCACGTGAAAGGAGGTTTTCTATGCTATATAAAGGTTCGCGTTAGATTGAGCACGTATATAAATTATAAGCACATGTATTACAGTATTTAGATACTATTTGCATATTAGGTTGCCACATTCAACATCTGAGGAAGGTACATCACCCATGTCAAATGTTAAATTAACGAATATTCTGCTTGGCTTGTGTGATTTGATAGATACGGGTAAGAAAGGGAGCCCCAAGGCATTCCTCGAGCTGTTTTCTAGTGCTCTCTGTAAATTCCATAGTGAAAATTACAATTCTGAGAAACTATTTAAACTATTCTCAGCTATATGGCTATATCTCTGAAAAACTCGGCATGACATTTACGCGTTCATCAAACCTTGAGCAATCTCATGTTGACGTAATAAAGAGGAGGGAAGGTAAGATATTGATGAAATGTACAAGTTCATCAATACCGTCATCGTCACCACAAATCGTTAGCTCTTCCTTTCCAATGAGCTCTTTCCAACGTTTCAATGGCAAGCTGAATGAACGGTGTTGTGCGGATTGTCGTCAAAATAGCATTTTATGCAACGCTCTTACGCAAGCAGTGGCCTAGAATTTGGATTCCCTCAAGTGTCTTGCAACTTCCATAGAATGGATTTTCCTCGCACGCACTTTCTCCCTAAGTTATAAGTTAGGTACTTTAGTATATATAGTACGTATAATCAAAGTTTTTGTATATAACACCTGTATTATTGGTATACTCACATACTTAACAAATAGAACATGAGCAGCGCTCAAATAAGACTATTAAATAATATCCATCATGTCTGTTGGCTTTTATCCTAACCACTTTTTTCTATTTTGGAGTAGCTAAATTCATGAGTATTAAGGCTTAGGTCTTATCGATCGATTCAGAAGTATATACATAAAATAGCACCAATATACTAGAAAAGTGAACGACTGTTGTTAAAAATGCCCACACCCAACTTCCTCCATTCTCCCTGTCCCTATCTCTGTCTCCCCTTCCTTCACAAAATAGAGAAAAGCTCTTCTCGACATTACGCACACGCACTTGCGTCATCGGGCTAGGACATTCATGAATTTGTTTTGGCATCATCATCATCATCACCATCGTCAGTCGACTGGGAAGCAGGAAGGAAAATCTTGAATGGATCCAAGCTGACTGGGGAATGGGCAACTGCCTCACAAAAGTATCTATCTATATGTTCCTTCTAGTTAGAGAAATGCATGAATGAATGAAAAGTGCGTAAGCTAGGGTCCATATAAAATTCACCGTAATATGAACGGAATGGGTTATATCAATATATAAGGGAAATATGTACATAGCTCATTCTTCATTCTGGTTTCACTTTCGTTCATGAAAATATTCTCGCTCTTGCTGGTTGGAGAGAGCTTGGCTCTAGCAGAGTTTGGCATTTTACCTACGCACTTTCGGGAACTAATATAATGGTACGCACAATTCAGGAGAAGGAAGCTCCCTCGTTATGCTGTTCCACACTGGCTTGGGTCAAGGCACGTGTACTCTATCGATCCGTTTCAATTCAAGATTTTCTCCCGTTTCCAAGCTGCCTTGTATCAGTTGTATATGGATTCTATGTACATAGATGGCTGAATTTTATACCTGAAATTACTGTGTAGAATTTCAGTTTTGTATAGAACTGCCTGACTGAAAGAGCTAGAGCTGGTTTAGGATGGAGCTTTCTCTCTATGGAAGATTTTTCATTGACTAAAATGGAATGACGATCGTTTTCATTCTTGCTTACGCACAATTGGGGCTGCGTGCGTGCGTTTTGTCTTCCTGTGTCGAAAGCTATACGAGTCTAAGGCGGATAAAAGGCTAAGCCTTTCCTACTTACAAGGCCCATTTCGTTATATATTATATGAGGATTCTACATCAGTATCATAAGAGGCCATTGCCCCAAATTGGTTGAGAGGATGGGATGAGGATCTAAAAATAGGAAAGTGACAGTTTGGCACATGAGAATGCTGTCCTACTTAAATGTTACTGGTACTTAAACTTGTCTATGAACTTTCTCCACGTGATTCATTCTGAAGGAAGCTTTCATTGTCTAAATACTGAAAATAATAGCACACTCGTCTGATTAGTAATTTGATTTGCAGTATGAGCAATGCACGGATATAAATTACAAATAGTCAATATCGTTTGCGATCCAGACCAAAATTAACCAAGACCAGTGAAACGGGATGTCTGTTACTCCTATAGAGGTAGATGTAGGAAGCCTTATAATTTCTAATGAAATTTGCGTTGCAGTGGCTAAAACTAGCCCGTTTGTTGTCATTCAAATCTGCAAGAGACACAATAGGACTGCCGTACAGAAGTTCGTCATAGACGCTCAGGTACAGTGTCAACAATCTTCACCGATGCTTCATCTAGACTCTATATGTTCTATCTTTGTGGTTACTACTGTACATGAACAAACACCATTTAATAAATTAGCAATTCAGACTGTATATGGACCTTCATCAGCTAATTATTTTGTCTGAGAAAGGAAAACTCTTCTTCATTTCCGGTCTGTTAATGGGTCTAGTCATACAAAAATGTTTATAGTAGCCAACCATCTGCACAGCTAAACTAACATTTCCCAATATCTACATTCAAATTCAAGGTAATCCACTTCGCTTTCCTATTACGTTTCTTTTTAACTTCTGTTATTCATTCTTCTTTTCTAACAACTCAATTCATTCTTCTGCTCACGATATGTACTAGTTAGCCAAATACACTTACGTTAGATAACCTTCCCCACTCAGTTTCACCCATTTATGGATTTTTTAGCTAATAAGCCTACCTTTAATAAAGTACATAACATATGTAATTGTGTTTGTGTGATGTTTTATATTACTAGACATACAGGAGAATCTACTGTCCTTGGTTTCGTCCAGTTTAGAGGAAAAAATTATATGTACCATTTTGAGTTTTATATACCTCTCATATAACAGCAGATGGTCTGGATAAGAACAACAATAAAAAGCCAGAGGGAGAGAGGGAAGATGAGGCAAACCTTTCTGAGTTTTTTTTACTTGTGCGTGTCCTTATGTATATCGATGTAACGTATGTATCAAGGAGCAGTAAGTTGCATCATAACTTGTTATATGCATCTAGTGGCGTCTGCCATGTTTTTCATGAATGAAAATATGGTTGACCTACTTTTTTGAGCAATTCCATTCATAATTTTTTTCGCTTCCTTTCCCCCACCATCAACAGCAGCATGGATACGGTCCCACCATCATATCATCGATCATCATCATCAACATCATCAACTCTTTCTCCGCTCCCCTGCCAGCTGCAACCTACTTGAATTCTGAGTTTCTCTTTGTTTCCTTTTATATCAGGTGCTGTTTTAATCTGATTATGCAGGACCTTGTTAGCCTGTCTTCCACCAACCAATTTTTTCGCCATTTGGAGGAAAAGAAGCCAAAGGAAATTTTTTACTATGTATTCCGCAGCAACTTACTTCAACTCTGAGTCTGCCTACGCCGTCACTTCACTCGACTATGCTATAACTAATGATACAGAAACTGGATTTAGATATTCAATGTCGTAATTGTGATGTGATGAGGTCATCAAAATGTTAATTTTATACCTATGGCTATGGCCTTTTACTATAGTTAAACTAACTATTTATCAAAGTTATCAATTTTATTATCCTTTCTACTAGAAGGTGAAGGAGACTCCATGTCATGAGGACTTGTCGTTTTTGGTTTTCACATTGACTGGACTATATCTGTAGTAGCGATGATGATGGCATGACTTTCTCCATCACAAATGAATCCTTCATCGTGTGTTCGTAATACGAAACCTTTTTGTTTCCAGAAAATAGCAGCATTATATTATGTCCTATCGATTCTATGTACTTTTACCTTCCTGCTGGTCCCGCAAAGCAGACATTGAAGCAGCTATCCTCGACCATCATCATGAGCTTAAATGGCACAAAGACCCTGAAAAAGTAAGGCCACCGTGAGGATAGCATTTCTTTAATGAAAAAGGCACCTCGCTCCCTGCTGATGAGCTGGGTAAATGTGAATGAAAATGATTACGTCACAATTAATGGAGAAAATCCTTCAACTAGTTTTCATCATCAGTTTTATTACTCTTTCGCTCCTTTCATTCATTCCGGTGATGTTGATGACATATGTTTGATGATCGAATACCCTTTCCCTGGTGCATTAAGTGCCATGGTCATTCCAGACATTTCCATTGTCTCGCTCCCCGCTTTTCTCATATACATAATCTTCTAACCAAACAAAGCTAGAAGTACAACTACACATGGAAGTCGAAACTTTGCTGAGTAATCATTTGTAATGACGAAACCAGCGACCATGCAGGTAAACTCGATAACTGCTCGGTAAGAAAACGGTATACAAAGTATGCATGATGTCAGCAGTCAGCAACTGCTTATCGGTAAGGTCAATATGATTACTCGCTATAGACTAATGAAACATTTTCCGATTCTTCCCTGGAACCAAGCTCGTTTTCCCATGTCTAAGACCAATCAAAAAACACGTCATACGTGAACATGGAGTTGGTAAAAAAAACACGGCTCATGCATCTTCATTCTTTATATGATGATGAAATCATGATGATATAGTGGAGTAGAACCTGGTTAAAAAAACAAGGAATCAATCTTCTAAAAATAAGTAACAGAGCTTAGTACAGAATCAAAAGCTTTTCCGTTTTGAAGGACAGTTATAACGTAACGGGTGGAAGTGTATGGGGAGACATATGCAACACCGGTGAAGACGGTCCCTCCCTCACGGGGAGATTGTGTGGTATGGCGCAATTAAACAAAGTAGGGCCTTTACTTCCAGTCAGCAACAATAGTCAGGGTCAACGCCAACCAGGTTTGGTTTGAAAGCTATTGATAGTCTCATAAAAAATATTGGTCATCCATTACGTAACTACAGAGCATAACACAAATTGTTGGAGTGTGGATCGAGTACTACTATAGACTTCCAAAAAGAGAAGAAAAAAACATTCGATATACATCGGGGAAGAAACTGCAGACATGTGTTTGTTTTGGCGATGGCATGATATACGCTGTATTATAGATTCCTCCATAACTATTTTACAAGTCTGCAACTGTTGGCTACTGACTTGTCAATGAAAACAAACAGTAAAAGGCTCAAGGTAATGTGCTCTCTTCTTGTCTGTGTGCTTTTCCCATTCACAAATATTTCCCCATTTTTTTTTCTGCCAATATGATTTTTCAGAAGCGCAGAAAGCTATTTTTTCCTCGTTACGCCAACGCAACTTATCAATGAAGGTCCTTGCTATTTACAAAGGAATAAACTCATTCATTCTTTGCTCCATATATTAGAGTCTATCAATGAATGATGCAGGCCAACCTGGGAATTCCGTGGTGGTGTGTACATATATGTATTGTATTATGTATTTTGTGGATCTGACTCACCACCAGGGATACATATGGGATAAGTGCAAGCGATCTATTTTGTGACAAGGTGAAAACAAAAAAAAACATTTGTAAATATGTTGACGGCCATTTATTAATAGATTTGCAATTTGAAACGGGGTAAGTTAGAGAGGAAAAAGTCAGCTCATACTTGTCAATTCTATTTGCACACGTGTATTGTCTCTATAAAGTATGACGGTGATCATTGTCAGGATCCTCAGCCTAGGGATCATGATTTAGTTGGCATTTAGTTTGTGACGGGAGGTAAGCAACCTACATACCAGATATGTAAATAAATCAACTGATCAAAGTAGGTGCTAACTTCTGTCCTTATAAATGCATTTCACACTGCAATACTGAGAAGTGAGTTTCGCGTAGCCCCAAATTTTAAGGAAGTTTTAAAACATTCACTGTTTGATATTTTTTTGCTCAAGGTCGATCTTGGCTGCTAGCACTCAATGGTAACCATACACGAATTGTGTTGTTGAATTACTTACTCAGACGGAAGGTATTGTCGTACCGCGACCACCACCCTAAAAGACTATTTCGTAAATTAATTCCGCGCCTTGACAGTATTATGCAGTTGAGGCCGGATGTGGATAGAGAGCTTTTAAGTAGTTTCTTGCCTTCTCATTATAAAATTGCCGCTTTAAAGTTTCGTGTTTATAATTATGTATCATATAATATTAATTTGAACTTGCATGTCCATAAATTTCCTACAGCCACCTTGAAAAATATCATGCAATACTGTTTACTCCTGTAAAGCCGATTGACTTGTGGGCCAACACCTGCATATCCTTACCACTTTTACACTGCTTGACAGAACAGAATTGCTGCATTAAATTTTTAAAAGAGTGCATTAAAAAATATCTGTTCGGGTGACGCAATTCATATAATATAACAATATGATGTGTTTTAGTGAGACTCTCTGCACTTCTTATATCTACAACAAACAATATCAGAATTCCGGTGTCAGCTTGCATAAACCTACTTAAAAAATGTAATGACTATCCCATGACATGAGACAGATTCCGTGAACATTGGTAATGAGCTAGACCTACATGAATACATTTCCTCTTTCCTTTAATTGTCAACGATAACTGTACATTTGCATCCAGTTAACCTTCACACAAACATTTATTCATGTATGTACATACTTATAACTTCCCTTGATCTAGATAACACATTAACATTATTATAATCCCAAAGACTCACGCATACACGGCTCATTACATTCATTCTTCTTCCTCTCTCCCAAATTGATAAACGCGCTTATCCATAGTCAGTTCCTGTTTCCACTTACTAATGAACAGACCTCTTTGTTTATTTACATTATTCCCATATTGACCTCATGACTACTGCAGATCCAGCATTTTCTCTCATGTCATAAGTTTATTATGCTCAGTTGTGGCTGTGACACTATCATAAACTCTTAAATGGAAGGATCTATAATAACAAGCTGGCTATTTAATGACTTTCCCCATTCAGCTTTTAAGACGAAAAAAGGCTGAAGAAACATGAACATGTTGACTGACCTCGTTTCCCCTTCCCCCCCTTCACTTACTTTTAGTGAGCACACAATCAGCGTGTCTCGAGCGAGGGTCTATAAAACTTGTGACTCATTTTAACTAAAATACATCACATCTTAAGACTTGGAAGCAAGCCTTTTGCGTGCACACGATGGATAAAGTTATTCTCACATGAGCATTTTATTCATATTTGCATGAGCACTTGTACTGATTTTGAGCAAGTCCATATACAATTTTTTTGCAGCACGCATTTAGCAAGGAAAATTCTACAATTTTCTTGATACACAAACCCATGCTTACCTAAAAATCATACGCTGACATAGCTTCCTGTGGAAGTAAGTGGAGTCGAGTTCCTGAAAAACCTATTCTCATTATTTCCCCAAAAAATGTTAACCCACCTCCCACAACATTGGTTGGTAACTGCTCTGCACAAAAAAGTCCATCATGTATTGATTATATATGGAGCATTTCAGCCAGGGTCAGACGTTATATACACCATGCCATATAAGGTAGTTTATGGATTATTTCCTTGTTTCCGTGAGAGGCTCCCATGTTTGTTCATTCATTTTTATTCATTCACAAGAAAATCCATAGACGACGAGCTAAAGTCATTCACGAAAAAGGGAGAAACTGGATACATACCATTTAGTAACAGAGGCAGGCAAACTCACTTACAAAATACAAAATGCAAGGCTTGCTGTAACATCGATACATCGAGACACATGGCTAATATTACAACGTGGGGAATGAAACCTTCTGCAACATGTAACGAATCTGACTGGCACATGCAGGATTTTTTTTACTGAAAATGATATTGGACTCTTGTATAAGTAAAGTATGATATGCAGATACTTGTATAGTCTGATAAAATAGGCTTACTTTCACTCAGCAGTGCTATAGGATTATGCTTGGATATAGAGAAAGAACTACTGGGCGTGATATGCACTTATGCACATACTACGCACTTTCACTTCAGTTTTGATAAGGTATCATTTATGGAAAAGTGTATGGGATGATTTGTACATGGAATATGAATGAAAAACTAAAGTGCATTCCTAATACTGCTTCTGCTTTCATTTTTTGCTAACAAAAAGTTGCGGGAAATCGTTGGGGAAAGTTAGGGAAAGTTGGGGATATGCAAAAGCCAACGAGGGAAAGCTTCGGATAGGCTCCAAGGTTAACTATAAAAGTCCTTCGTGAACGCGACTGAGTAATAAGCGGACAAGCAACAGTAACAGTAATCATCTGAAATTACAAAATAATATCAAATAGGTACATGAATGTAAAAGTGTCATTCACTAATGCTGCGATGGGAAGGTGGCTATATGGTCTATGGTCTAATAGTTAATTTGCAACACTTGATTCGAGTGCTGCGCTCCAGTTTGCCTATCGTTGATTGGGAATACAAAAAACAATGCTTATCTTTGTAGATTGAGGTGAGCTAATAAAGTACTTAGATGCTGTGGGTGTCGGGTGTAGAAATATCTTTGTGTATGCGTTTGCAGGGTTCCTAATATTCAACCTGTTATTATGCCACCACTAAAGTCTATTTAATTATTTTAGTCATCGTTCAAATAAGGAAACCAGAGTTATCATATCATCGGGTAGATGCATCAAGTGAAACCCATAACCGGGTTCGTCCAGTAAAGATCCATTGATCAATGTGAGGGTACAATAGAAGTATACACATTTTTATTTTGATCCCTTTATTGGTGGTACCTATTCAATGTCTAAATGTCGTGTTGGCATTAGCGCTTGTAAATTTCTAAAAATTATAATAATACGGCCTTGGCACTCCTGAGAATTACGTAGTACAATAGCAGACCGTAACACGACAAATCTATCCTGTATTTAGTATTTTAATACGTAGTTACATGACATTGAAGTGCAAAGTATGAAATCTAATCACAACCACCCACTTGTGCACGCTTTGCTATTCTTGCCATTTCCCCCTTCTCGTTGATGACGGTATTAGGAGGCATGAGTGAGGTAATAAGTTTGATCCAGTAAAGGTAACACAATTTTAGAAATGTCGACTTTTACCGCCGTCACCGTCCTCGGTTTCATAACGTACTTAAAGATGAAACGCCAGAGCGAGGAGCGGAAACTTTATGTAATAATCAGTTCATTATGCTACCAGCACGACAACTTGCACAACTTATAGAGTGCACGTTTTATCATGAACATGAACTTTTAATAATGGCAAGACATACGAATGGTGAAAGTGGGAGAGACTTGGGAAGGTAAATAATGACGACAAAGAGCAAAAGCGGAAGGTCTAAAGAACAAGTCATTATTTCCCTTGGAATCCTGCTTAGTAAAAACTTGTTGGAAGAATGATGACGACAGCAATGGCCATGTCTTCCAAAGGCTGCGAAATACAAAGCACCCATCCAGCAAAAACTTTTTTTCTTTAATAGTTCAGGTGGAAGTATGGTAGTGGTGATGATGACGCGATCTGATGACATATAAAATGGTTGGGAATGCCAATGCCGAAATTGATGATGCTTGCTATACGACATACTTTTCTCCACAATGACGATCTGGCTTGGCATTATCCTCAGCTCTTATGAGTTTATGTTGTAGGGGAAATGGCGATGATAATGGCAATTCGGTGGGTGATGAGCTCATAAATAGTTCGGGAAAGTCAATACGCTCGCATGGCTCGGATTGATAAGGAAGTTTTGAAATGTCAACTTAAAAATTGCCCCGATAATAAATGAGATTAAGTTACATAAGATCTTTGACATTCAGAGCTATTTGCGCACAATTTGTTTACTCAAATGCTTCTAGTGATGTAATGTCCCTATAAATGAGGAAGTTTGGTTTTGGAATGAAGGTGAAACTTAAGAGAGAATTCTGCGAAGTTATTTTTCGATACATACATTTGGCAAAATAGTTAAATTGTAGAGCAACGTGAGTCTCCAAAATGTCATGCTTTCACTGTTTACAATTTAGGAATACTGGTTTTTCTCTCTCTCTCTTCCGATGTCAAAAATACTTGATCTTTTAAAATTGAAGTATGTCAAATCCAAATGCTAATGACATTTCCATTCTGATGTAAACAGCCTTAAGTCTACAACCGTTTGTCCCAGCTAGCCTTGCGGGGTGGTAAATAGAGTTTACTATCAATAAGTATATTTCTCCTGGCTTTTCACTTCAAATGTCAACTCAGGACATGTGTATTGTAATCACGTAATGCGTAGAGTTTGATTTTACTATTCGTTTGTAGTTCGTCTGATGCTCAAAGTTCTTTCTGTAAATTATTAATTTTTTGTGAATATCATTGATGCTCGCATACTTATTTAAATTAACCTACCTTTTACCTATTACATTAAAAACTGTCCACGGAACCTGAAATGTTGGTATAATATTTTATGATAACACGTAGCATTAACAATAAAGACGACTCTCATTTGGGCAAACGTCCCTGTGAAAATGAGACATGGAGGCATGCTATATGGACATGCACTGGAAGCCCATGAAAGGGTACCCTATAGCGGTGGTCTGGCAGTCTTCTACATCTACAACCACGAGTGAATAAGGACCTACCTCGAAAAGAAACACTTTTTTTATCACTTTTGGAACCTTGTAACTTTTGCGTGGGTGGATGTAGGGTTGCGCTAGGCTTACCTTTTCTCTGTTGCCGTTCCCTTCCAGAAGAGAGAATAGACTAAATCAATATTAGATAAAAGTGTACATAGACTACAGGCATGGTAGCAGCGCTCTCTGGACTATTTTGCGCATTAGGCTCGTATTTTTTAGCCCCATCCCATGCTATGTGTCCTTAATGGATGTATGCATTCGCAGCTCCTATAGTAGTCCACATTCGATTAAATGCCTTATCATGATAGGACTTTTTCCAACTTGAGTTCCACATGATTTCATCCTATTACAAATTGAATATGTAACTAGCTATATATAACATAAACGGTAGATTATAGTGGATTGCATACAATAAGTGGAAAAAACAGACTCAATTTATCGTGCGATGCTATTTTTATCGAGTGGGTGGTCCCAGGTAATATTAGGTACATCCAGTAGAGTATAACAACGAAAGTACGCTAACTTCATCAGTAAGTATTATTGTCTTCTTCTTATGTAAGATTATCATTTTATTGAGACGCCATCAGAAGAAGCCCTCCAAAAAGTTGCCAGCTAGTGCGGTGTCCCTCCTACATTACGGAATGTATTGAAGCGTACGCAGTTAATATGATTGGGACAGGACAGAAATCTAAAAAACATCCTTTTTATTGAAAGGTCGCAAGTTATAAAGACAATTTAGATGTTATATAACTTCCGGTTGCTAAAAGCGTGGGAAGAGAGGAAGAAAGAAATGACTTTCTCTTTAAGGAAAATACGAGAGAAAGTTAAATATTTTTGATTCTGCTCGATGCTCCCTTCAGTGAATACGGAAGGATGGTGATAAGATGGTATGTTCGCCAATTGGATCAAATGTTTTGTAATGATAGATTCGAACATTTTTTAGAGTGGGTGGATTCCCGATAAGCATTGTAAAATCTGAATTTTTTAAACGTCTAATGAAAAGTGGCATTTTGCAAAATGAGCGGAATTAGTTTGTGTACATGCGCAAACCGGAAAAGGTGGTAGACATCTATGTAAAATGATAGGCATTATCATGATCAATGTGATGAGATGCAAATTGCAAACAATGCATGATTTAATTGAGAGCGTGAGCTAAAGAAACTACTTCTACTCTGATGATTAATTAGTCGACAATAATCGAGTTTTATTTTCTTTTAAATAAAGCATACATATGATTGGCACACAAAAGTATACACGTATACATATACATCTTCTTACTTAAACAACGCTCGCAAGTTAGTTGTATTAACTCGCAAGCTCAAATCATTTCCATTTAAGATAAATACATATAAGCCTAGTCATTAATCTTATTTAAAAGCTAAAATAATAAAATGTAGAAGTTATCATTAACATGTATATCTAACTTAGATACTTAGCTTCACTCTTTAGATCACACATTAGTAACAAAATTAGTTTATTTCTCGATTATCAGACGGCAGCAAACGCTTGTTACACTAGACCTGTGTGTAATTAGCAGAAACGTACGCAAAATACAAAAACCGTTCCATATACTGTTTTATCAATTGCTAGTTGGTATTGTAATGTGATAATTTTTTTTTGCTAGTTTGTAGTTGATACCAAAATCGAATACCATGTCAAGTGCTAAAATCATTGTCTACCCTTTGCAGAAACTAAAACTTGTTATTTGTCTTCAATTAGAAAATATAAATTAGGAGTAGGACTTTCACCTCCAAAATGAATCGGTGGAGGGATCCTTAGTATAGTGAACCAATTACTTTTATTAATAAAATACTATTGCGAAAAAGTGCCCAGAGATCTGTTTATACGCAAATCATAAGAATGCTACTAAAATAAAATAACGGCGTCTGACAATGCTTACTTCTTCCTCCAAATCCAAATTAAATTTAAATCCAGATTGCCCACAGTTAACATAGATTTAAACAAAATAATTTGCAATTACAGAAGTATTTCAAATTGGATACGTTTTTACTCTGATGAACTAATCTTAACAGTTACGCATGATATTTTGACCAACATTCAATTATATATACTCAATACTCACTAAAAATATCTTTTACTGTATGCATTACTATGCCCCCTATCTCAATTAAATACAACCCTTTCAAAAGCCAGTATGACTGTCTCAGCTCACTTATTTTAATAGTCCTAAATTCAACTAACTACTTTACCTTACTCTGTTCGTTCATTTTCTAATTAGTTCATGCACCATTTCAGTTTCGTTGCATGCAACTAAGTTTTGTATTGAATATAGTTAATAACAGTTTATATATACGTAATATATAGCATATTTACAAATATGATGGTTAGCGACTAGAAACAATAAAATTCATATACAAAGTCACAAAATATCCTTTCGGGTTTCTTTATTTGTTTCATCATGTTTCTTCATATTTCGTTTCAGTTATTTGTGTACATCATAGTAATCTTACAGGTATAGTCTATGCAGTATCTCCTTTTTACAAATTATACATCGTATTAAAATGAGTACGTACACAGCCAGTTAACACTAGTTGTAGTTTATTATAGACTTTAAAAATTAACAATAATTTCTTGGTCATGACGGCCATCATCAAGCTTCATTCGTTGATTTCTCCCATTAGCACCGAATCTCTTCGTCAGAAGTCCCTCCAGGGAGGCCTCCTCCCGTGGCGCTTCCAGGGCTGAGTTTAACTGGACTGGGGAGTCTTGGCTTTGATACCCCGATATTTGCATACTGTGCTGGGTGCTTCGCTCCCGACGACCTATCTAATTTATCTAACCCTGCTGCGCTAAGTGTTACCCCTGTTTCTATCCCGTTTACGCTAGGTTTGCTAGAGCTATTAATACCGCTACTAGTGCTACCACTGCTATTA
Organism: Lepidocyrtus paradoxus; assembly: GCA_034696885.1. Taxonomy (NCBI): domain Eukaryota; kingdom Metazoa; phylum Arthropoda; class Collembola; order Entomobryomorpha; family Entomobryidae; genus Lepidocyrtus; species Lepidocyrtus paradoxus. The sequence goes on along the minus strand of JAQGAH010000582.1, from coordinate 486 downwards.
GCACCACCACCCCCGCCATCAGCCTTCACCGTGACGTCGGCATACTTTGTAGTCGAGTCTTTGGAACTTGAGGTTGATTTAGCCCCTTCAGTTGGAGGATCCTCATTGTCCAGCATGGTTTCTGTGGATTCGGACTCTGGGATTGGGGTTGTTGGGGAAGTAGGATTTGAGTCAGGTTTTGCCGGTGGGGATGCAGGATTAGAGAAGGAGTAATGGGTCAGTGGGACCAGATAGTCGGCTGTTGAGGAGTTTGGTGATGCAATGTCTGGAGTACTAGAAAATTCAAAAGAAAAACAATTCAAATTCAAACAATTGGTTGGAAAATTGGCTCTTCCACTTATTTGGAGATAGCAATGGTATGATCTCATCTAGGTATATAGTTTTCTCTCGCGTTTGATTTAGAGAAAGGGGAGAGATGTTCAAGGGAAAATAGGAGAAACGTCAATATTTTCCCACCAAATTTCCATGTGCTTTTGGTCACATGAA